>JAAAKG020065131.1:0-17623 GCA_010014905.2 Druon quercuslanigerum
AGCCAGAAAAAATGGCTTTACGAGGCTGCAGTCTCTAGCATACAGGTACGATAATTTAAAAAAAATAGATAAAATTGTTATTTGGTACCATTTTGTAGCCCTAAAAAAAAGACCATTTCGTTAACCAGCCACTTTTGGCTACTGGCTCTAATTTTACCCATAGCAAATGCTTTTTAAAAAATAAAAATTTTATCACCCAGAACAACTATGCAAGATAAGTAAAAATGTTAGGCCAATAATAACGGCTAAAAAAATCTACAAATTCATTATAGAAAATTTTTTAACAAGATGCATCGTTTTTGCTTTAATCGTCAAAATTATTATTTAAAAAAAATGTATGCTTATGTTCGTCTGGAAAACGTCTTCAAAATCATTTTTCCCTTCTGAGGTACAGTGAAACTTCCATAAATTGAAAAGACACGAGGAGTAGAAAAAAATCGAATTATGGAAATAATATTATAAACATACAATAATAATAAATAATATAATAATATAAATATATAATAATAAACTTCAGGCTTCAGACGAAAAATTTAGATTGAGTTGGTTACAAAATTAGCTCTTACTTCTTACTGCTTTCTATTACTCTTGAAAACTTACTGGATACAACAGACAATTTTGATTAGCTTTAACCATCTTAAAGACAGTGTATACATATTTCTTGAGTTTTTAAAATAAAAGTTCTTGTACTGTGAATTACTGAAACAATAAACTCTCTCGGGGCATCCAACTTGATTCGAAATAGCGAAAACTTCAAATTATCGAAATATAAAAATTCGTATATTTTTAACATTGAAAGAATATGGGAGTTTCAGAAGAGGCCAGAACAAAACTTTGAATTATGTAAGTTCCACTGTATTTGTAAAAAGAATTATTCTGATTATATGATTTATTAAAGAATTAGAGAAACGGATACAAAGAATCTAGCTCAAAGCCCGGGTTCCGTAATGCGAACGTGTTTCTTTATAAGGCCGATAGAGCCTAGTGTAAATTACTTTCCTTTTTAACTTTAAATCAAAACAAATTAAAAAAATACCTTCAAAAATGGAGTTCACATCCCTTCCATGAAACCCAATTATTGCAAATATTATAATAATCCTCCAAGCAATGCTTGACGTACTCAAGCCTGTTTTTTCTAATCTATGAAATCCCCTACTGTCGTGTTATTATTAGAAGCGGTCTCATTCTTCTGATCATTTGGTCAGAGAATTATTAATATATTACGCTCATGTTAAAGTTGTAGAAAAAACGTTACGTAATATGTGAACGCTCCCTTGCCGACTGACGAGTTTGGATGAAGGCATTGTAGACATTCGACAATTATTACACCATTAAGCCGTTTCCCTTTCGGGGTAGGCGTGACTCACTCGGTAGGGAGGGGAGTAGTTTGAGGAAGGGGTTATAAAATTTTAGAGAATACCCACATCCATATCCTTGTCAAAAACAATTTCAGCTTGACAGTAATTAAACACAGTGAAAACACGTTGGCGAGAATAACAAACGGGCACCTATCCTAGCGCTAACCAGGTCCGTTCTTTCTTAACGTTCGATGTCTTAACGATCCGCGAATCATTAATCAAATACTGCCATCGCGTCTCTGAGATGTCGACAGCTTTGTAATATTTGCAAGTATAAGCTTCTACATATGCACTCTACATTGTGAACTTTAGCAAGCAAGATGCGAACAATGAGAATGTGCCCCTGCATCAGGTCGCAGATTTTCTCTCGTACACAAACCATACTCAAAGATTTAATTTCCTCTCACAAATATATTAAATTCCAATCTTTGAACTCTAGACAACCTCAAGAAATATGGATGATAAACTTCAAATAAAAATCACACAGGCTGTAAAATATAACATCCTGAAATATTTTATACGAGCTATCTCAGACTCGCAAGTGGACTTTTATGTTTTATAGTTTACTTTTAGACAATTTGAATGGATTTATATCAAAATGTAAGAGTTTGATACCATCTTGATTATTCATTGGAATTTTGTAATTATTGTACAAAAGTATTAAAATACTGATTGAAGGTAGAAAATGAAAAGAAAAAAGGATTCATAAAATAGTCGAGACAGAAACATTTTATAGTGATGGAGAGTGGTAATTAGTGGTTCATAATTAAATCTTGAACGACTCAACTAAATGTTGGTTTGAATTTAATAATAAGGTACGTCAATGCAATCTGTGCATCCGGCATTTTCTTGCACAAGTGCATAAATACCAGGCTGGTTCTCTTAAAGTTAAACGGTGGCGACGAAAGAGCTGGTATGCTGGAGCTTCGGACTTTAAATGGAGCACAAGAAGATAGAACGTACAATAAAGAATTCAAGATACTGGTTTTCTAGTTTCTACATGTCGAGGGAAACGAGGGAAACTCAACTGGGTCCTGTCTGTCTAAAACTGGACTAAAATATGTAGGCTAGTCGGTGGCCAAGCTTTTAATCCGGATTACTTTTAGACTTTAGAAGGAATTTCTAGTAGAATAGTCTCTAGTCTAGACTCTAGTCACTCCTATCAGCCAAACATTCCGAGAAAAATCGACAAAACTGAATACCAAGGAGTTTACGTTTCACAAATTCCAATTCACAGGTGTAGATTTTCCACGATCCCAATTTACAATCTGTTCTGCCTTAATCTTGCAGTTCTGAAATATTTTAGACTGTTTTGACCATTTCTAATTTACATAATTAATTAACTTCACATAGTTAGAGTTTTAAAATTTGTAGCTATAGCGCCGGAAATATTTCAAATTATATGCTTATTTTTTCACATTTTAAAACAAAATTAAATTTCCTTTCACTTCGTTACATTAGAATAGTCATGTAGAGAATAGAAACAATAATTTTGAATTAGAAATCTCAAAAGTTTTCAAAACCTGAAATTTAAAAGAAATTCAAATAGTCTTTCCATGTAATACACTTAATAAAAAATTGTATTGTATTAAACCGACATGATTTTCAAAGGATGTTTATCGAAAGTTCACTAAAGACTTATAAAATTCTTAAATCTTCTGGAATTATCAAAAAATTTGAATTTATCTTGCACGTCTCGCTGCACGTTTAAATAATTGTTTTTATTCCGAAAACAATACATGGAATTTCATGAATCTAAAACGTTCTTCTCAGATTTGGCAATCTTTCAAAATATCAAAATACTTCGATTTAAGCAAAAAATAAATAATCTTTTTCATATCATTGGAAATTACATGAATAAAGTTTTAAGTTTTTTGACACATTCAAAAACATTTAAAAGTCATAATCAAATACGAAGTTAAATTTCTTAAAATCTTCCAAAATATATCAAATTATTCAATATTCTTTTATTCTGACAATTCCAATGAGTCAAAAATGTTCCCATGTCAACAAAAAATAAATATTTAGAAAACCGAAAAATTCTAAAAACAGACAATACTGATGAAAGTACAAGCTTCAATCGCTTCAAACCGTTTACATTTGAAAAATGCCGATTTTTTTCGGAATTCTTTATTATTCTATGCATTGTGTAGCATAAGGTTAGGCCCTAGGGTTTTGGACAGACCTAATGGCGTTTTGCCTCTTCAGGACCCGAACTCTCTTGGGTTTGCGCATCCTCCTCGTTCTCACGAAGAAGTCGCTAAAACGATTTCAAGTTCTTTCTAAGAAAAATCGTAGAAGAGAAACTGAACTCTGCCTGACGCTGACATAGTCGAAACTTGATCTACAAATGAAGGTTGTACATGCGAGTTCTTTTATAGTGGGTACATTAATCCACCTGACATGAATGGTCCACTGATAAAAAATTAAGTATACACTTGAATCGCACGTTCAGGGTCATACTTTAAAAGAAACAGCAGATTGAAAACTTCCTTCTTCAGAAAGGAGATTATCTCTCATCTCATTTTAATTTATTCTATAAATACATAATTTTGTAGATCGCTAACAACCTTCATTAATTTGTATACATGTCTTAAAAGTTTAATGTTCAACAATAACCAGTGAGATATTATAGTGAACATTTTTAATGGTATACTAAGAGAGATTCAAATTATATTGTTTTATTTTACGTAATAGTTTTTATAAATATTTCCGTATTACCATTTAATTTTAAAAATATTAATGTCACACACTGTACAGTGTACACATGCGTCTACCTGCCTCTGCCTGACTAATGGAATATCTCTCCTACAAAGGCTGACAGGTAGGAGGAATTTCAGAAACCTGACCAAAAGAAACGTAGCTTTGAAGCGAGGTGGTCACGTTCAAGGCCTTTGTAAATGCATTGCTGTGAATGTTATTTTTTTTTTTTGTAGAAAAGCAGATTTAGCACAACGTCCAATATTTGTTACTCTATATTTATCATCGATATCCAGCTTACTCTATTTCTTGATTCTAAATAAAATAACTACTTGACTTAATTAAAAAAGTTTTATTCGAATTATGAACGGTATTCCTAATTCCATTCATAAGACTTGCATATCGCAAAATATGAAATCGGATGTTTGCCTTTAGTCTAGCCCTTAATTAAATATAGAACTACATAAAAAACTTTGATTACTTAAATCGAGTTCTGTAAGTTGAAATCATAGAACTTCTTTGAAACGGAAACAGATGCTAAATTTAACAAGAGAGGGGCAAATGTTTAATTTGAAGATGAGAAAACTTTTGCAAAGTTCGACATTTCAGCAATAAACGAACAAAACACTATAAATTCATTCTAGATGATTCCTCAGTAATTAAGCAATACGGTGTCTCAGAGACACCAGAGATTAATCAAAAAATTTAAACAGAATGAAATATATGTCACCATATAAATTCGAACTGTTTATCCAATATTGCCGAATTATTGAACCTATAAACTTACATGTATCCACTTTTTAAAGTATATCGAACACTTGAGTATGAAATAAACGAATTTTATTTTAAGAAATTTGAACATTACAACAATTTGAAAGCCAAATTTTAATAGGATAAAATTTCTTTATGAACTATGGGTAAATTATTATTCCTCGAGTCCTAGGTGTACTGAAACCATGTGTAACTCATTTTCTTCAAAAAAAGGATTTATAATGTTTTGTTAGCTTCCTCCTCACATTTAAGCTTCTTTATCAAGTGCCAATAATCTTTTGATTTGTGCAGTATAAATAAAAATAGATATAAAAACTGAGACGCAAACAAGATAATAATAAATATTTAATTTTCAATAAAAAGGTAAGCGTGAGGATGACACTTTTGAAATCAGGGGTCGATAACTTTTACCTGTTATCAGTCTGACCCAAAAAGATATATCTGTTTGGATTTAGAAATCAGGAGATACAATCACTGTAATCTCTTTCGTAATACAGAAGCAGAGAAAAATCAATGAATCAGTAAACTTTCTTTACAAATATGCTTTCACGTATGAAGCACCAAGATCATGAAGATTATAATGAAGCACAGAATGCATGATTAGGCTCAAGTGTGTTCAAGTCACTGAACTTTCAATTATCTTTCTGAATAGTACCTGCTTTTTATTTGCCTTATCTAAAATAAATAGTATTTCTTCAGTTCTTTACAACCTATCTGCGTAAGAATAACATTTGTCGCTGAAGATAATTCTTGTGTGTTCAAAAAGTGGAGCTAATTGCAAAATCGATTGAATACCGCTGCAGCAGAGCATTATGAAATTTGAATATTCTTAAGAAAGAAAAACTTATTTCAGTTATAAGTTTATGCAGTACTTGATACATCTTTCTTGAATGCTACTTTTTCTCCCTTTATTATTATAATAGTAGATGTGGATTATGATAGTATATTATCAATTTCCATATGCAGAATGCCTTCTTACTGCTTATTGTCGTCAGAGTTAAATTATGATACAAGATGATAACATTATGCATACAATTTCGTATAGAATGCACATTAAGATGAAATTGTATAATTCATAGGCTGAGAAATCTAAATCTTAATACATATCGTTATGCATTATATTTTCTCTACATGCAGTTCTGTATCTCATATCTTAACTATTTTCCTTCTTTTGTAATGAAATGATACAATATAATATTCGTTATTTTTCAAGGATTTTTTCCCAAATTGTAAATTGTTCCAAAATCAAAAAGGTTTTACTCTTATAAGATTAAAGTTGAAATTTTTTTAATTTTCACTTGTAATACAGAACAGCTTAAAAGGTTTTAAAATATCTGAATTGTTATATTGTGAATCTGAACAATTTCATTCTGAAAAGTATAACATGTAATTTAAAAGTGTACCTATAATTTAAAAAAAAATACTTTAAATCAGTGGATTTAAACGTTTGAGCTTTACATATCATAAATTAAAATTAATACGAATTGATGTAATTTTAAATACGTTAAAGTCAAGATTTAAAATTTTTATTGTGGTGCAATTAAATTCTTAAAGTTCCCGGTTAAAAAATTTTATAACTTTTAATCTTTCCAGCTTGAAATTGTTGCATTTTTAACTTCACGGTTGTATAATTTTCAAATAATAGTCTAACTTATTATTTAATCTTAAAATAATATAAAGAGTTACACCCTGAAATATCTGATATTAAATTCCGTAAAACTTGTCTAAATTTAAGAAAAATTGAGTATTCTTTTTTATTTTCCCTTCAGAGTAGCTCGAAGAGTAAGTATCATGTTTCATGCAATTTTTAAATTATATTTCTGTTACCGTTTCTGTTCAAAATTAAATCAACAGAGTAAATTTAAAAAAGAGGAGTTTCTCTATTCATTATGTTCGTAATTCTCAATTTCTTATCGAGTGGGCTATGTTTTTCCAACATATTATTTTTTTCTATACTGACCAATACCTGATTACCCTTTAGCCAACAACTTTTCTTTAACCAGCAATTTACCTATTCATTTAATCAAATAATTTACATTCTCAAAGTCTATTCCTATACTGGCTAGGTAGTCCCTACAATCAACAATTTTCCCAGGATTTTCTGAGTAATCAACTATCAAGCTTCATCATCAGTAGTACTCACGCATCCACGAGTGACTAGAATGCGGTATAGTGGGCGTTTTATAATCCCTACGTGACATAGAGTTCCAGGATTTTCTAACGATGACTCTCACCTCGCTTCCTTTGAGATCAGGTATCTCATAATACCATAATTACAATATTATTCAAAATTTGATTTAGAAAAATTTGAATTTCAAATTCCTAATAACTAATATTTCGTTCAACCTGCATCAATCTTCAAGAAATGAGCCTTCAACCTACCAGTGCCAGGTCTTGAGAATCCTCATGGCGTAGCTCTTCAGCAATTCGTCCTTCGTTCAAGCTTCATGGACACACCTTTGCAGCTCGCACAGGACACGAAGAGAATTTCTATTACCTTCTTCCTTCCCTAGCGGAAGAAGAGCTCATTCTTTCCTTTTCATCATTTTTTTTATCCAAATTCTCAGAAGGTCCTAGAATACATGTTTTCTTTTCCTTATTTTTGTTATGGTTTCAATTCTTTCTTACTCTCTCTCTTTTACATTTCCCGATCCTCTTCTTCTTCCAGATTGTTACCCTATTTTCCCAATAGGATTTTTCCCTGGAAATTCACGAATGACGATCCCTCCTTATTTTTCGGAGCGCGCACTCCACACCTTTACATTTTATACATTCTGAACACTGGAGAACTCACACAAACACGAACTCCGAAGAATGCTCCTACCGGTTTTAGACCGGCGGCAGACAGGTATTCCCAACTCCGTTAACTGCCTTAATTGCACCCTCGTAAACTCCAGTATCCCTTTGGAAAACCCAACTCCCTGAAATTTTCCGAGAGCCTTCCCAATATTTACAATTTTCCCACACTTTCCACTGAAAGCACTTTTCACCAAAATCACTCCTCACTTCTTTCGCAAAAACAATTTCTCCAACTTCCTTTCGTTCACTTCCTTAATCAATGTATATAATCCTTTTGTCTAGGTACAAACTGCCTAAATCTACTAGAATCCTCCCTGAATATAAATGATCCTTTGCTCATAACTGAAAAGCCTTCATTAATTTTTGAATTATTTTTGTATTGAATTTAATTTTAGCAAGCATACGAATTTACACAGGGCAATTGCTAATGGCAGTTGACAATTTTGTAACACGTGATTAGAGAAATTGTATGAAAAGTTCATAGGAGCGATTGGACACGAGGTGTCCAGGCGTCACTCCAACTTGGAACTGAGTTTGTTGGCTTCGCTTTAGCCCATCGTCTCCATCCCAACCACCGCCGCCAGTGGTTCTCGTTCCCCTTCCCCACACCCCCAACATTGTCCATAGGTTGCATGTTGGTCCGCACCCCACTGCACCTTAAGTCCCCCTCCCACCAGAAAGCACTGACCCCCCTCATTTCCAGGCGTCCCCCTCTCGCAAAGCATGACTCCCACTCGTCGGGTTTCTCGTCTATAGGGTGTCTCGATATCGCTCAACAACCTGCCTGGCATTGAAGTCTCTCTGATCCCGATTGGAATCGCCTCAAATCTCTAAATCTGATAATCTGATACTTGAGGATTCTATTGTACTGAGAAAAAAATCATATTAATCCAATGATTAGAGGTAAGAGTTTAAAAGCTGCTGTGAAAGAGGGAAATTCGCGTAAATGAAATGTCAAGAAAGCTACGTTGGAGAAAAAAGCGCGAGAAAAAATCATGCGTCTTTTCATCACATATGTTGAAATTGCAATAAATACTTTTTAAAGAAATTATAGAATTTTGTATGTAAAGTAAAATGTAGCCGTTCCTATTCAATTTTTTGTTTAAATTATGAAAATGGATTCGATATGAAGGCCTTATGCAACGTGCAGGGAAGTTCTATTGATGGGACCAATACAATCTCCTTGAAAAACGAATAAAGCGGAGAATGCTAAACAGTGCTAATACCAATCAACCGAATTTTACAAGAGAGGCACAATTTTGTTCAAAAGCTCAATTTAAAACCGATTAAAATTACTTTTTTTGTGTACATGGCTGGATAATTTAAATACCCATTGTGTTTAAAAATATATTGTGCTACATGTGCAATTAATATTGATATAATGTAAATGGCCATGGAATTAACACCGCTTAGCTGCTGTCCCTGGTGACAAAAGTAAATACAGTACATAAATCTTCAAGAAAATTATATTTTTATTTATTTTATAAATATCACTAAGTAACGGAAAAGAGGAATATTTTTAAAACGGATAAAATGTTCTTTCGGGGTAAGGGTAAGTTATTCGGTTCTTGCATCGGTATATGACCGGGCATCAATACATTTATATGTTTATAATGGTAGGATAAGGGATAGCATTTAGATCAATCAAGAATTTACGTATTGCTTATTCAAACAAGACACTCGTCCCATACCGCTACAACTCAAGTCACTGATTAATCTCGCTAGCAATCATTCCAAATAGAGAGCTTCACAAAGACATCGTACATCACAGTTCAAATAAAAACACACAAACTGACTGATAATCCGGTAAGAAGATCCATACTCCTTATTCCAATCACATTTACACCAGAAACTTTTAAGACTGTATACAGCTCGGGACTCTGCATGAAACTTACAAACAGTCGACGCAGGTATAAACAGGTATAAGGCGGCGCCGCACCTACATATTGCGGGCGCCCGCACCGAAGGTAAAGACGATTTGATGCAGTACCGAAAAGCAGTACAGCGCTGAAAAGGGATCGGCCCACGGACGCGTTGATATCCCAAGTGTAAGAATGTACACGCCGAGACCGAATTAACAAAAGCCGGTCTTAAAAGTTTCTCATGTACTAAGATTTCCGCGCGGGCCAATAAGTATCCACAATCATATTTAAGGCACTTATATGAACAATTTTCCTTTACACTTTCCCGTTCTGGGATGCAAGGTTAACTTCCTCTATATCCATATACCTTGTCTCTGTAGAATATTATTCACACATTCGTTATATACCATACTTTCCTCGGCCTGCCTCTGAGTGTGCTACCACTCATTACTGACTTTTCTCAATTCGCGTTTTACCGCATATATTCCACAAGACTTTTATGCCAAACGCGTTCACTTTATATTTATATCCTTTTCTTGGTACATATTCCAGGTCTCGTTACCATTCAGCAAAGTGGGTAATAAGTGCAGAATTATATATCACAATTTTAGCTTTATTTGTCACATTTTTGCTTCTGATAATGGCTCTTACGATGCCGATAACCTGTCTAACATCTATTATTTGTCAATAGTAAATAAACTTCCCAGATACACGTAATTATCAGCTTGTTCTATCGTCTCCTCGTCGAAAACAATGTTGCATACAATTTTTGTTTTATATACGTTAATCTTAAATCCTATGCTCTTGCTAATATACAATCTGCCCAATATTCTTTATGAATCATCGATTCATTCTATAATAACAATATCCTATCATCTGCGAACGTAAATCGATTGCGGACAAATCCTTCATAAGTTGGCCTACAATATTCAGAACCATACATAAATACATACATGCATACATACATGCATACATACTTATATAGATACAGCCAAGCAGGCAGAGCCAAACAGCCAAGCAGGCAGAGCCAAACCGGCAAGCAGACAGTCAAAATGTGTTCATGAACATGTTAAATAAACAAAAAAGGGTGACAAACTTTATTAATTTAATAATCAGTGGGAAATTAAATTGACCCTCGATAGCAAAATTGTAAAACAGTTATTTGTTGGTGGATTTAGCTTTGTGGTAAACAGTAATTTAAACAAACGTTGCGGCACACAATATGGTGACCTTCCTCCGTGTATTTATTATTTTAGTAAAAAATTACATACTTTTTCGTCAGAAACGTAGTTTACAAATTGGATGTTTTGTTGTGTAATGAGAAAATTGTTGTTATCTTTGGTTAATACCACAACTGGTAAATATTATGATTTACCTTTGGTTAATATCTCACATCAGATCTAAAATTATTTAAAAACATTTTTTTAAATATAATAATTAATTTTTATGATTTATAATAATGTATGTAAGATATAATTACAATCTTAATGTTCATGCTAATTTGATTATGTAAATTTGAGGTATATTTGGAAATTGTTTTTGTAATACATTTCATAAAATGTAATAAAACTATTACTAATCTTGCCAAAAATGTCTAAGACCAGAGTATCAAATTTCGAAATGTCGGATTTTTTATACAAAAGCTTGTGCTTCATTTTATCATTTCTAATTCATAATTATAAGTTCTGATTCTATTATAGGAAAAATTGAAGCTTTGAAGTTTGCAGATGAGAAGATCGCGTGTCGCTGGGAGTCCTTTTTTAATTGACGAGGGAGTTAACAGTTCTGTTGCGGAAAGTTTAGCTTGCTCAGTGGAGTGGAATAATTGAGTTGTGGTGATAATAACGATTGTTAGAGAGATAATGTAGAGCGTGGATGAATTAATAGTTTGGGGTGCATGTATATAGCCGACAGAATGTACGAGAACCTGATTTAATTTAAACTAGTGTGAATATATGAATTAAAAATAAATTTTAAACTTCTTGATTTAATATTTGAATTTACTGTTCTCGTAGCTAAATGTATATTTAAATTTATTTGTTACTATCTTATCGATTTGATTATGCCTCACTTTATTTATATTACATTCTATTTAGGAAAAAATTAATACAGCTATTGATTATCTTTCTAGTATAATTAGAAATAAATTTGAATAAAGTATCCAAATTACAAACACAATACAAAAAATGAAGTATTTCCATCACCATCAATCAAGTTTGTAATATTTTCGCTATTCGACCTGAAAAGCCTAAATAAATTTGATTCACTCAAATACAAGCTAGTCTAATTTTCTCCCAACCAATTTAACTAGCAGTTCTTTCAGAGACTCTGGACTCATCGAAAGCGAACTTAATTACGAATTGTGGGAAACACTCGTCTGATGGGGACAGGATCTCGATGACTTTGACAATCTCCTCGCACTTAATGAGATTCATTCGTCGTAGAGGATGGAAAAAATCGCAAATACATGTACAGCCGACAAAAAAATCTTATGACATTTGTATTCTACCGGCAAAAGCCATATATGTATATATTGATATCGACGGCATTGGCTGCGAGGTGAATCTCAAATCAGGAAGAGTTCAGATGTCAAGCCATTTCGAGTGCGGAGAGCACTCGGATGGGTGACCATCTGCGACATATATTGGTTTGCTTGTATTCGCTGTATTTCAAGTAATATCGAGTGGGAGGTTTCTCGTGTTTCACGCAGAGGATGATTGTGTACATTAGCTGGGGTAGGGTCGAATGTCTGCCTTCTATCTCGACTGTCCAAAAACCGGCTAAAGTCGGGAGATGGTTTTCTGCAGTGTTCCTCTCCCCTGTTCAAATGTCCAGAACCTCTAATAAAGTCTGATGCAGCCACGGGTTTTCACTGTTTGTGATTAAATTCATACAGTGCTTTTTATTACACCGTATAGTAAAAGCATAGGAAGGTAAATCGCGTATAGCCTCTATTTTACCGGGGGTTTCGATAAAAAAAACATAGTAGTACAATAGGCTTTAATCGCACTTCTATGGGGCTTGAGCGGACCACCTTACAAAACAATAATAATACGTACATTGACATTATTAAGAATGGTTATACAAATAGAAAAACTTAGAACATGGACATTCCAAAAATTTATGGATCAGAGTCCATCTTTGAAAATTTGTATGGGAACTCATGAGATGGTATAATCACAGATTCAGATTCCAAAGATAACTTTAACTTTTCTTTAAAAGACAGGTAAAGGTGTCTATATCCTTCCTGTTAACACTCTTCCTTGAACTCGTTATGAGCTAAGGACAGATTGTCACCTCGTTTAATGACATTTATAATGTTATTACTTTAAGCAGATGTTAGATATCTGGCTTCTAATGACCATATCTGGGATAGTTTTGTTCTTCCGAAAACATAAAGGAAAGTAAGAAAGTTATTTCCAAAGTTATTTCCAATTTCATGGTCAATAATTAAGCCAACCTTCAGGTATAAATAATGCTAAGATCCTGGGACGACAAACTTAATTGATGGTGCGTCAAGGAAGTGAAAAAAGATAGAAAAGATAAAAAAAAGCTGCTAACCTGCATAAATGCAATCTATTGCATCTACATTCGTAAGACGTCCTATTTCGTTCGAACCACCTGTTACGTTCTCGTAGGACGTAGACTCTCGATTTGAGCCTGAGACGTGAACTGGCAGCTGATTCATGGGTGATTAAGAGTACAGTAGTTGCCATTCATTCTTTCATTTTAAAAAGAAATTAAATTTTTTTTATTCTTTTATGTTTTCCAGCTATATTATTACAATATTGATCAATATATCATTCTTCTCTAAGTTAGTAAAAATTTATGTATACATTTTATAAATGTATATGTAATTATGTTTGTGATTCTTTATAAAAATGTCACGTATTAGGAAAGACCTTTATATTCTGACATTCTGTTTATACCGTATATGGCAAATCAAACAAGCCTGTAACAAATACTAAGATGTAAGAAATGTTATAAGGAACACCTTTCACATTAGGATTACGATTAAGATTATAAAGATTATATATTAGACATGTATCACAATTTCTGAATTATCATTATAAGATTGGTAGAGAAACCTTATATTCTATATAGATACATGCGGGAATATGGTTCAATTATACATGAAGCTCTTCGTCTTTTAATAAAAAAGAAAATGTGTTCCCTCAAAAAGGTATAATTACAATGGGTAACAAAGGTGCCCCACGTCGTATTGTTTGTCGCTCGGCAGAGAGCCAGATACATATACTCGTTGATGCATCAACCTACGTGACCCCACTCCCAGGCAGTGACACTGAATTGACGATAGAGTTCTGACTCCAAAGAAGAGTCTGCTAGCTTAGATAAGAGATTAGAGGCAGAGATTGAATTTGTCGTGTAGTGCGTTTGTACACCAATGTGTGGTTGTAGGCGTAGGGTTAACTATGTAAATAACCGATTATAAAGAACTAAAATAATTTGTTTGGTACATTGTAATTTTTAACCAGAAGAAGTGTTTTTAATTTAAAATTCAAATTTTTAAGGCCTTGAGGTATTGCCAAGCGTAAATACATTGACGGTGCAACTCACGGAATTCTGGCGCCAAGGAATCAAGTAGAAGAAGGGGAAAAACCAAGAGGTAAAAGAGCCAACAGCCAACAGGAGAACCCAAGTATCTAAATCTGGATGTTCTCCTCTCAACACGCAGACCTTGGTGGTAAAACGATATTCCTCCTCTCCAAGTCCCATATCGCTGGTCCAGTAATTTATCTCACTTCTCATATTTCTCTTATACTTCTTTGACTTGCAATTTATTCAAATAAAAAAGTAAATCAAACTAAATTAATCACTGATCTTAATCTTCGGCCACCTAACTAACATATATATTTACGTGTGAAGCCTTTGATATTGGAATATTAATTCTTCATGTTTTAGACTGCAAAACCAAAGTGAAGCTAAAGATTATGGGATACTCGTATATCAAAATATTGTCAGTAAAAACTTAAAGTTGTCACTATCCTTATGTAATTTTGCATTGCTCCAACGAAACGGTTTTTTTTTATTTCCGCCTTTGCGACAATCAGAAGTGTCACTTTGTTCTCTGACATTCCGTCACGCTACAAAGATTCACGCGAGTGGGAGGTACGTGACAAGGTCAATATCTAACCAGAAAAGCGAGTGTAGCTTTAAACCCGGATTTTATGACGAAAATTCAATGTGTCAAAAATCGACAAAAAATATTCGAATCTATTAGATGGCTGCCAATACATAAACTGCAGATTGTTGAAATACATAAATATGTATACTCATTTAATAGTAAAAACGTTTCAAGTATAAAGCTTGAAATAAAACGATCGAAATTATAAACGGTTAACAACATTGATATTTAAGAAATGTAACGAATCTTTAGCTTAAAGTCTCAGGGAATTGAAAATATCAAATACGACGTTCAAAATTAAAACATTTCACAAATAATTCTCAGAAAGAAAATGTGTAGTTAACCAAACGATCTTTTTGAATGGACCCATTTTCTTTCTGAGAATTATTTGTGAAATATTTTATTTTGAACGTCGTACTTGAAATTTGTACTATAATAATTGTAGTAGCCTATTAAAATTAATATAATAAACAGCGGTACAGCCAACAGGCTTCATTATTTAGAATGAATGAAACATATGTGTTCTTTGCAACCATAAAAATAGGATCGGGTGCAAACAAAATTTTCGCAATTTTTTTTACAAATAATGGGAAAAAAACAAGTTAAAAAACCAATAATATTTTTAAAAATAGTTAATATAATAACTCTTTTTTACTGATTTTGATGGAGGTGTCTCAATGTTTTGAAATACGCAGAAGAATAATACCTTTTAAATTAAGAAAATGGCGACTCTTTTTTGGAAAGAAAAAAGTTAAGCTTCTTTCAAAAACTATACCAGGTACGCAAAGAAGTCCAAAATCAAAATTCTTCCTTTTAAGGACTATTTTCTGGATCTCAAATATTAAAAAGCTTTTTTTTAATTTTAGAAAAACTGTTCTCATTATATTAATTTAAGATTTTATTTTTTGCAAATTTAGAAGCATTAAGAAACTCCTAATCAGTGGAACTCTTGAAAAGAGGAACAATTTTGTTGTATTTAGACTTTTTTCGGATTTCGAAGTTAAAAAAAAATTAGTTTTAAGGCTTTGGGTCACAAAGAACGCATCATATACCTAAAGTTGTATGCATTAGTAACAATTTGAGTCAAATTTGAGTCAAATTTAATTCAAATTTAGTCGTATGTTCTGTAAAACTAACCGGTCTAATATTATTCTTTGAAAAAGGGTAAAGTCTTTTGAAAATTCCGTAACGGAATGTAAATGACTGTTCGTCACAAAAGTTTCGTTATAAACTTTAATAATTAATTTTTTTAAATGGTTACATCATGAAATAAATCAAAACTTTTTGACTTATTTCATGATGCAACCACTTTAAGAAAATTAATGACTGAAAATATATTCAAGTGTGATGTTCAAAGAGGAATATATTCAATATGAGCCGTTTAAAATTTCACAGCTTTACAAAAAAATGTTCAAAGTATAAAGAAAGAAGTGTAAGGTAAAGAAATAATTGACTCTGCAAGCCGAAATCGATTTAAAACGTACTATATCTCGGGGTGTCAAATTTTTATACTAAATTGTATCAAATCTTTACAAAATGAAAAGAAATTTTGGAAAGTTTTGATCCGCGTTTTGATCAAAAGTTACAACTGGGGAGTTAGTGTGAAAGTAGAAAAATATATTTTCTTCCATCTTTTAACAATCACAGGTGAATTGCGGTATAGCTCTCGAGTTCCTATATATACGTGAGATTCTCGGCTTAAAATTAACAAAAAAAAAAAAAAAAAGAAAAAAGAAAAAAAAGAAACCCTGTCGTCTGCGTCACCGTGATAATTAAGAAGCAGTGATTACGCTGCGCTAATTGAGGTACGTGACGAGGAATGTGGAGTGAAGGAAATTCTTCTTTTGTGCGCGGGAATACAAGTTCCCCAGTTTTAAACATTCATAGGTTTCCCAATTATTTTCATAAGATACAATTTTTCTCTCAATGCTTACAACTAGTCTATAATTATATTAATTTTGTAAAAAATAAAAAGAATTTAGAACATTATATCGTATATAAGAAAATCTTCCATTTAAATAATAACTTTGTTTTAATAGTTTCCATAAAACCTCTTCTTAGTTCTTAGATAAAAAAAAATATCTTATTAAAATTCAAATATTTAAAATACTAATTTATTTTTAATTGAACTCTCGTCGGAACTATCTTTTCCATTTAATGACCTGAAACTATATTTTAGAATGATATTAACTAATGGCTTAAAATCTAAGACCATTAAAGATCAAAAACAGTTACAAGGACTTCTCTTTCTCATTTTCAAGATTACGACTTTGCGGTCGTAGACAAATTAGAATAAATTTGCTGTGGCTGAGGCATTTTTATATCCGGGACAAGATTGTAAATGTAAAACCTGTGGTAATTTAATATTAGGTGAATATTTTGGGTGACATCAATATTTCAGTATGAGCATCATGTCCGAGAGTATTTACTTTTTATATATAGTATACTGCATATTTTGTATAATAATACAGAAACGCATTTCAGGGAATGCTGACTATCGAAGTGTCGAGTTATAATTTTTTGATGGTGCATATCCTTTTATGTATTTTTATATTTCCTATCTGGATAAGGAACTTTGAATATTACAGACTCAGCTTAGTGAAGAGGATTTTAAAAGCCGAAAACTGACGTTACAACTGGTCCTGCCCAATAAAATGAATAAAGGACATGGGCCTTAGGAATGCGTGACCCTCAAATCGAGAATCGGAGAAAAAAATGATTGATATAAGGATTAATACTACGACGTTCACACCTCGGATGATTTGTAGTTTCGGCATTAATGGGGGTTTGGTGTTTCACATTTTAATGTTTTGATATCAAGTGACTTTGAAGATTTATTTTTAATAAACATTTTTTTTAATTTGTCTGAGAGTGAAGTATGAAGAATATTTGTGTGCATGCTGAATGTAGAGATTCAGAATAATTTAAAACAGAATGTCAATATTATCGGAGTATAATCAAAATTATGTTAAGAAATAATATATATA
>JAAAKG020065142.1:0-17623 GCA_010014905.2 Druon quercuslanigerum
GACCAATAGTAATAATGCATATAAAAAAATTCATAAAATGAAATGAATCAAACAATGTTGATAAATATTATAATAAAGAAATATTAATGATTTTTAATTGAAAATACTATTTAAACAAATTTCATTTGCTTAAAAAATTGAAAATTAATGAACTAATGTTGCTATATATTCCACTAGACCAATAGTAATAATAAATATAAAAAAATTCATAAAATGAAATTCATCAAACAATGTTGATAAATATTGCACTAGAGAAATATTAATAATTTTTATTTAAAAAAATTTTAACAAATTCAATTTGTTCAAACAATTAAAAATTAATGAACTAATGTAAATAAATATTCCACTAGACCAATAGTAATAATTTTTACGAAAAAAAAATAATTTTCTATGTTTTTGTTTAATTCCATTTGTTTGAACAATGAAACATTAATAAACCAAGTTTAATACATATTCCAATAAATTAATAGTAATAATTTTTGAGAAAAAACGAATTTTCGAGAAAAAAAAAATTTAAACAAATTCCATTTGTTTAAGTAATTAAAACTTCTTTTAAAAAAATAATGAATATTGCACTAGACAAATATTAATCATTTTAAATAAAAAATCTAGGAAACAGAGAAAAAAATAACGGTAAATTACATTGAAAATAACTCAGTTATAACAGGAACTTATAATACATATATTTATCTATAACTAAAAAATATTTCTAGATAAAATAGGATTAGGAAAATATAAATCCTCCATTTGAACGTGCAGAACTTAAAATTACAAGGAAAGGTTCCAGGCACTCGGGTAGTTGAAACCCGTAGTCGTTCCCCCGATCCGAGCGATATATCGGTTCTCGATACCAAAATGATACGAGAATAAACAAGATTTTTCGATAAGATATCCAGACAGTCTCGTATCGAACGGTAGCACTATGTAATATACAAAACACATATCGAAATGGCGAATTACGTAGAACCGTATAAATAAGGTAAGTATTGTACTTCCTATTCTGCTTTTATAGAACACTAATATCATTCGCATGCCCACAATCTAAAAGGCTCTCTTAAAGGTACACTCAGAAACCTCACAAAAATTAGCTATTGCTAGGGAGAAAACTATTATTTGAATATCTTGCGGCAGAAATGTAAATTTCTCATTGAGAATAACAATATCTGCAGATTTCGCATTATTGTTTATCATTTTAGTGCATATTATTCTACACTATCTCGATATATAAGAATAATGAATCTTTGCGAATAAGGAAGTGGAAAATAATTTACAAATTTTTCCTGCAAACATTGTTACTAAATTCGATGTCTGCTGTGTAGAATAATATCTATTCTATATCTCGATATTTAAAGGACGATGATTTTGAAATGTCTGCAAAAATCTGCAGATATTGTTATTTTCAATAACAAATTTACATTTTTCCTGCAAGATATTCAAATAATAAATTTCTCTCTAGCAATAGCAAATTTTTGTGAGGTTTCTGAGTGTACCTTTTGGAGGGCGTTTTAGATTCTGGGAATGCGAATAATATCAGTGTTCTATAAAGTCACAATAGGTTGCACAATACTTACCATATTTATATGATTCTACGTAATAAACCGTTTCCATATGTGCTTTGCACGTTACAGTATAACAAAATATGTAAATATTTCAATAAATCATTTTTTTTATTGAAAAATTACTATCGATTATTATCACCGAGTTCACCGCGGCATACTTTTATCTCTTTCCACGGGTTTTCTATTCCAAACCCAAGTAAGACATGTCAATAAACAAGTACAAAAATTAAGGACACAAGTTGTATTTTTATACTGATTTAAAATTCCCGCCAAGAGGAATGCAAGTTTTACCGACAGTGCGGTGAGGAAGGGAGTAGTGCAAAGAAAGAGATATAGAAATGAATAAGCTTAAAGAAGTTAATGTTAAAAAAATTTGGTGCTGTGCAGACTAAAAAATATTAAAAAGTAAGCAATTTCGGGCACATTTAAGAAGAGCCAACTTTAGAGCATTATTTTTTATACAAAGGCCAATGAGAAAAATTGGTAAAAAATCATGAATATGAAGAAAGAATTTATGAACAAATTACAGTTAATAAATTTAAGAAATATTGAAAATTATTGCTTAAAATTACAAAATTGTAGAAATCTACTATCTTCAATTCCAACGATGATACTAAAGCGATTCAATGTCTAGTCAAGAGTTCAGGAGCACGGTCAAAGAAAGGCATCAGCGGTCGACATAATAAAAGCGCCCCTGCTTCCTGACACTTGCTTTACAACCAAAAAATGTTTTAAAAAATCACAATTACAGAACCTATCCGTCACAGTTTGGAGTTTGAATCGCTTGAATATCTACATTAGAACTGAAGATAATACAGTTGTATATTTTTTTAATTTTTAGCAACAATATGTTCACAAATATTTTCTTCATATTCATGAACTTTTTTCAATTTTTTCCATTGACTATTGTATAAAAAATAATGCTCTAAACTTGACTCTTCTAATGTCTTCCGAGGTCCTTTGTTTCAGGCGTTATTCACTCCATTGATAATATTTTTATTAATTATTTACAGCCAGACTTTTCTGTATTGGAATATTTTTCTAGCTTCCTTCACGTGAATGCATTTTTTCGTGCAAGCTCTCATGTTTTTGTGGCCTCTTATGTATCTTCTAATCAGGGTCTCATTTGCACATTCTAACTATTCTTTCTGCGGGCTGCTACGGACACACTGCCATTTACTTTACCTTGATAAACTTGTTTCATTACTCGTTCATCTTTCATTCTCTCAACATGCCTGAACCAACTTAACCGATTCCCTTCCCATATGTCAACTAATGCCTCTTCCGCATCGCATTCTTTGAGAATTACCTCGTTACTCACTTTTTCCATAAGTGTTTTCCCGCATATTATGCGCAGGAATTTCATGTCAATCTCGTTAATTTACTCTCATCCTTTTCTTGATAGATCCACGTCTCGCTACCGTACATTAAAGCCGGTACAAATACAGAATTACGTATTGCCATGTTAACTTTTTTTGATATATTTTTACTTGTGATAATGGGCCCTGCTGTACCAATAATCGTCTTACATTTTTCTAAGCGACTATCTAACTCAATATAATAATGATATATTACAATATAGAATCAAATAATATAAATATATAAATAATATAATAAATTAATCAAATAAGCCGCCATTTATTAAAATGCAATGGCAAAAAGCATTGGCCAAATAAATGATTTTGTGAGTTTTGAAATTGGCAGATAATTTTAACGTTGCACGCGTATCTAATGCCACGCTTAATGTGCTTACCAAATTTAGCCGCTAAGCATGAAAGGTGCCTTTTAAGAATCTACTATATAACACTTTGTTATGTGACATAATTTATTTTATAACATATAAAATACCACGAAATAGAATAGAAAATCCATTGGCAAGAATCTCTTGTTATAGTATGAACAAAGTTTTCAATGAAGGTATTCTTGTTGACATAAAATTATCTCTGTCGATACTACATCTATATTATTACAAAATGTTGTGTAATTATTATAAATAAAACTATAAGCCCGAAAATACTTTCAAGAACATTAGAATATTCCTGACGTATTTAATGTTTAACGTTCAAAAATGTAAACTAACACTTTATTCAAAGAAGTTACTATCATTAAGGCCGTTTGTCAGAATGCCAATCGGTTCTGAATTTTGAGGCCGCACGGTTCAATACTTTTGTCCAATTTTTTGCACAATTCATCTAAATAAACATATCTCGAAGCAAGCAGAGCCGGCTTTTCGATAAAATGTTTATTAATCAAAATAGAGAACATTATCAGTAACGATCAGTGATAGCTGTCCTTGCATTTCCACATCAAGCCTGTCCATCCTCGTCAAACACCAGTCGGCAAGAAATATGAAGCGAGTCGAATTATTCGAACGAATAAACCCAGGCATTGTTATGAGATTTCGGTCAAATAAAAAACTGACATTATAAAGTCATTAATTAATTCAATTTCAATTGAAAAAAAAGATTCATCAAAATCGGTTAATATTTGCAATAATAAAGGAAATCTGTAGCAAATAAAGAACTTCTCTGCAATACACCGCATATTTCTTCCAAATTCACGCTAAAGACGGTATTTTTTTTCCACATGAATAATCTTTAATCCATAATTAGATTATTTTATAGTATTTTGTGTATAAGTCCGGCTTTTATTGTTAAGTTATAGTTAATTATTATAAATTAAGTTATTTCCTTTACAATCTTTAGTACTTTGTAAAAATACTGAATTTGTTAAACAATTTTTACCCGTATATTGTAAAAGAATATTATTTTCTGCAATTGATGACACAATCAATAAATGGTAAAAATACATTTGTTGGTTTGAGATTGTTCGCAATTCAGTACTGAGATCTAACTTTTTTAATCGCAAGGTTAAATATTTGTGACTAATTTTAAATGTTTACATTAGAGATTATAATCCAGGTTATACGCGGCGAAAATACATAGACAACTAACACTGCACGTTACAATACTGTTCTTCCCGTTTTTATTATTACACAAAATATAAACATTTTATCGAAAAACTGACTCAGCGACGAGAAATTTGGTCCCAAATACTCATTTACCACATGTTTTGTTTCCACCACCACGACCCTCTACTACTCAGATTTAAGAGTGAGACGGAATTTTTCCGTGCTGAATGAGGCGGCGTAGTAGTGAGAACGAAACATCTTGCAACTGAGTATTTGGGACCCAATTTCTCCTCGCTAAAGATCCCTGATATAGATGACATATGAAAAAAAGTAGACAAAAATATTCAACCGTGCGGCCTCAAAATTCAGAACCGATTACGCATTCTGAAATCCGCAACGATAAAGTGGCCCTTTCATTTTTATGAGATAACGGCCTGTTACAGAAATTGACATGATGAAAGCATGGATTAATTTATTTTTTGTGAGAAAAATCAATTTATTTACATAATTAAAAATAAATGAATAAAAGATTCAGGAAAATTGGTTTACGTGTGCAATAATAATGAAAGTCTATAAGGAGTAAATCCCTTCTGTGCATTTACACTGCACTTTTATCCTAAAGTCACGATAAAGACGGTATTTTTTTGAATTTTCTATGCATGAATAATTTTTAATCCATAAGTAGATTATTACCGAGTATTTTTTACATACATTTGACTTATTTAAACAATCATTATTTATTTTCACAATTGGTTTCGTCTGTAAGTCATAAGAATGGTGTTTAAACAATTTTTTCCCCGTAAATCGTAACAAAATATTATTTACTGCAACTGATGACACAATCAACGAATGGTAAAAGTAGCTTTTTTTTTGTTTTCGATATTTAGCAACTGAGTACTCGGTTCTGAATTTTGAGGCCGCACGATTGAATAATTTCTGTCTAATTTCTTGCATACATCTACGTAATCAGATCTTGAAGTATTATACGCTGCGAAAATGTATAGACAGCTAGCACTGCGCTTACTGCAACGGTTCGTCTGTTTCTGAATCTTAACCTTCCGGTGGGGGCGTGGCAACACTCAGTGCTGCCACGTCAATATAATGTGATAAATGGGATTAGGGTTTTTTGAATCGGGTAGGGAGGTTCAGTACCTGCAGTTGGCAATATTGGCAACAGATTATACTATAATATTATTACATAATATTATAATATAACAATATAATATTATAATATAATACTACATTTATAATTCAATTAAGGGAGGTGTCGATACAACTGATAAAATTTGCGCTGCTTACTCAACTGCACGGCAAACAAGGATATGATTTTTTTCAGTTTTTTGGCTGTAATGTATTCAAGGACAAAATATATCATTCAGTCCGATAATGAGTGTTGTTCCGGATTATTTTACCTGCTTCACTTTAAAAACAGGGCTACTTCATGAGAGGGAAAGCCGAGTATCTGGATCAGAATCGGCGCGAACCGTCTGGATCGTGTGGAGCAATCCACACCTCGAATTTCGCCATGTGCCGATTTCTACATACCGAAATTTGATGTCATTTCGGCTTTTTTAGGACTCTTGAAGTTATGTGAGAATATTTCTTTTTACTTTTTTCTCCTTCAATGACTTACAAATGGCAATATGCAACTTTACAAAAGTGATGATAAAATTTTTCGTTTATATTATCGACAATATATAACTGCAATATCGACCACTGATCATTCCTATTGTCACGAAGCCATGAACCATGAATGTGTTATTTTTTACAACACGCACCATGTGCTAAGCAATTTTGAGGTTGTGTAGCAATCGATAAGCCTGCACGAAATAATTAATCCTCTCACACTGAGTCACGATTTTGTAGGTGTGTATGGAGACACAAAAAGGAGGAAAACATGGATAAGTATCTTATAGTTAGGAAGAAAAGAAAATTGGAAGATTATTCACACTTTTTTACATTTTATTTATTTTATGAGTTCAAAAACTTAGAATTTCAATTCATATTATAGAGAAAATTAATTCTTGCTTTGGCGGAAAGATGGAAAGTGAAGAAAAAGAAGCTTTTACTTCAAATGAGCTAGCAAATAATTTTAATACTTTAATAATTAATTATTGAATTCAGTACTTATTTGCCCTGGCAGACCTATAGGTTTTGCTGCATGACGTACGAAAATAACTTAAGTTTAAAAATTTATCCTTCGGTTACAAGTAAACCTGCATCGTTCAATGGCTGAAACTTAATTCGGAGGAAAAAGCTTTCTGTATTTGAAAAGAAATTACCAATGCCTAAGGGAGCTAAAGATGTTAATTCACGTATTCAGGATTATAACTGTTGGAAAAAGGCAGTTCAGCGCTTCGGTAAACAAATGAAGTTTTTTTAAGTACTAAATATTCTAAGAAAATAACTTAATTTATAATAATAAACTATAAATTAATAATAAAAGTCAGATTTATGTACAAGATCCTTGGAAACATTCTACTTATGGATTCAAGATTATTCATGTCGAAATGTTTTTTGTGATACCGTCTTTAGCGTAAATTTGGTAGAAATATGCAGTGGCTATTTATATTAATCAGAAAGCCAAACCATTCATGCCAATGCCTACAAGATTATCATAACTGTTTGGATTTTCGTGGAAAATCGTACATTCAAAATTTGATTGCACAAAAATAATGAAAAATAAAAAATTCCATTTTGTGGTCAAATTATACAGGATACGAAAAAAGACGAATTAGCAAAATAACATTTAAAATTTTTTAAAAATTTTTAATTTGTGGTAAAACGACCAGTTACAAAAAGAAAAATGAAAAAAAAATGGTTTACAAATGTTCTTCATATTTAGAGCGCGCACCTCATCTTCAACTCTACTTATTATGTAGAAAATTCAGAATGTGAAGACGCATATAAATACTGCGATCTAAAAAATATCTTTTTTTCTAAAGTTTTATTCAAGCATTCCAAATGCAAAGAATAAATATTTGAGCGCGAAGTAACCCATTATCTAGCGCGAATTGCAAGATTCATCAGACGAGCGCCCTAGTCACGTTCAAACTTGCGAGCGAAGCAAGCCGCGCGCAGACTTTTTAATTTAATAATAAGAAATATATCTTGAATGTCACGGTAACGATATCCTAAGTTTCACGTTGAATATTTGGTTGGGAGGCTACCAAACTGCAGAGTACCACTTAAGTACTCCTCTTTATTTACGGGACCGTTGCTCACCATATTCGTACTAAAAAATATTATGCCTTATTGGAAAAAGGATTAAAAATTTACTTATTTTTGCAACACTTGTGTATTGCACGAACACTCACAACACTGTATTTTTCCGAAATTACAACACTGAGTCATCACGAAGAATTGCTTCTAACCAAACAGAAGAGAGTACGTTTAAATTCTAACCCTTTAATTGTTATTACACGTTTAAATTTCCGTCTACGTTAGCTATTAAATTTTAGGCTGCGTTTAAAACTATAAAATTCCTAATTATTGTTTAAATCCAGGACTTCGACTTGAAGAATTGCGCGTCAGTTTCAAAAGTTCCGAACCATGGACGGGCAAGTAGAATTCACCCGGTGAGGAAAGGTAACAATTCCCGGAGTGATCTTAATCGAATAAAGATCCCCGTTAAACTGTAAAATTAATTTCTAGGCGATGCGCTTCCATGGTGCAACGCAAGGTGAAAATTGTGGGAAGGAATTTCAGGTGGAAAACTTTGAATGGTCAGAGAAATGACATGATTTCGGCGGCGACTGTTACCATTTCAATTTTCTTGCAATCGCAACAAGATTCAAGTGGCCTGAATTGGATGACTCACCTTCATTTTTGCAATTGTTGCAAAAATGGTTGTGGAAAAATTCTTGGTTCTCTTTTTAAGAATTACACAGGATGTTGCCAATAGTTTTGTAGTTTTCTGAGTTGTTTTACGTTTAAAACATTCGCAATTTATTTCTGCACTTTGAATGGAATTTATTTTTAATATGTTCCAGTTCTGAAATAAATTACGGGTTAGCTATTTAATCCCTTTTGGAAATGTAGTAATCACAATTCTTTTATCATATCTGAAATTTTGCATGCTCTTTCCATTTTTAGTTTCATTAAAATCGGACTTTTCTTGCTAAAGTTATGCCCTTTAGAAATCTGCCTACTATAGGGGTGGTTAAAAGCGGAGGAGTTTCGACTGGAGGGATATCATGGAGAACGGGAGAAAAGATTGCGAACGCTTAGATCTGTGGTACATCATCGAGGTGACACCGCAGGGTTGACGCTTGCTAGTGTGAGTGCAATGGTTGGCGAGATGCTCTTTTCCATCCATATACGTGCAAAGCAAACGAAGCGCGTTTGAGTTTCTATATGCCCGGCGATGGGTTCTTATGCTTCCACGTGTATGCAGATCCATTTTTACAAATGTGTTTTACCCTTTTACAACTATTATTTCTCTTTGTCTATCATTCTTCATTCCTTGTCATCACAATAAATTTATTTCTGAGGTTGGTTTTACCTAGGTTTTCTATCTCCTAAAATCATAAAAGTTTAATAATCGACAACATTGGGAACCTAATTTATTCTTCCATCCTTTCGTTATTTCGTGAGCGAGTTAAATCAAATGTGCTAACGCCGAGACAGCATTTTTCTATCGCTTTGAGACAGGATTACGCGTACGACGTTTCAAAGTCTTTAAACTTGATTTTACGTACAAGGTGTGATAAAAAAATAAAGAGATTTTTCGTTTTATGCCAATCATATTTATTTACTCTTTATTTATTTATTTATTATTCTTATTTATTTATTTATATTTCTGCTTCTATCTCATCTATGTCGTCAAAACTTCTTCCTTTCATGGATTTCTTCATCTTTGGGAATAGGAAAAAGTCACAGGGGGCCATGTCCGGTGAATACGGTGGTCGTGGCATCAATACGGTGTTGTGTTTGGCTAAAAACTCACGAACAAACATTGAGGTATGAGTAGGTGAATTATCCTGGTGCAGTCGCCATGACTGATTTCGCCACAAAATTGGTAGTTTTTTTGGAATTACTGCACGCAAACGATGTAAAACTCCTACATAATATTCTTTATAGACCATTTGATCTTTAGGTAACAACTCATAATGCACTAAACTTTTGAAATCGAAATACACACTGAGCAAATCCTTCACGTTTGATCGAACTTGTCGTGCTTTTTTCGCTCTTGGTGACGTTCAATGGTTCCAGGTGGACGATTGAGCCTTAGTTTCGACGTCATATCCATAAACCCATGATTCTTCACCTGTTATGGTTCGCTCGAGCAATGTAGGGTTCCTTATTCACTTCATTTAGTAAATCTTGAGCGATGTCATGGCGATATTGCTTTTGGTCGAAATTCAGCAGTTTCGGGACAAATTTTGCTGCCACATGTTTCATGTGTATAACTTCCGTAAAAATTGTTTGACACGAGTCGTATGATATACCGAAATCCTCAGCAACCTGTCTAATAGTAGTTCGACGATCGCTCATAATAATTTTTTCCACTTTCTCGACGGTATCGTCCGTTACCGATGTGCGAGGACACCCAGAGCGCTCGTCACCTTCAACGTCTTCCCGAACATTTTTAAAATGTTTATACCACTCGAAAACTCTTGCTCGGCTCACAGCCGAATCAATAAAATAAAGTTTTAACATTTCAAGAACATTACTGCACTTTAACCATTTTTGTAACAAAACTTGATGCAAATTCTCTGATCCATTTTTTCCAAAAGTGAAAAATCGCTGAGCACACTAAAACATGTATAACTTCACTATATTATTTGCAGTTTTGTGGTCCTAATCTAAATTAGGACTACTAACTACTACTTGTTATTACACTAACTACTAACTACTAACTTTTGCTGGCTTGTACCATTTTCTCTCTAGATGCGAAAAGTAGGGAAAAGCCTAGGGATTTTCTAGTCACACAGTCCATTACAAAAAGTTTTCCGCATGAGACTAGTGACTAGGCTACCCTTATGGAGTTTAAGCCGCTGAATTTAAATCTGGCCTTAGAATTTCTCGTACCAGTCTCAGTTTTCCCCTAGATGCAGAAAATAGGTAAAACGTAGGGATATTTTGGACGTGACTTTCATAATACCCAGTATACGCGAAAATAGACACATTGATGTTATATTCTTAAGTGTAGCGACTTGTAGAGGTTTAATTTGTACACATAAATAATCTAGTGTACCTTCTATTTTCGCTGTCTGGGGAAATAAAAGGAATTTCTCAGATTATATAGATTTATACAAGAAACAATAAAAAGTTCATATCTTTTGCAGTTTTGCGTGCGAAATCAGTCACTTGTCCCGTTCAGAAAACTTTTTTTTGGTGGACGTGTGTGATCAGAAAATAACTAGGCTTTTCCCTACGTTTTGCATCTATAGAGATAATGGAAGAGGCCCGAAAAATTTGGTGTTCAAAGGACCCCGCACAGACTGCATATCAGTAAATTTTTTTTAATGGAAAGTTTTAACGTTAACGGGCGCTAAACGCTTAAAATCAGAGCATAAGATATATACATATAGAATTCAAAGCAAAAACGTACGACAAAATCAGTATCACGCATTAAAATGAGGTAAACAGTATGTCAGGCTCACACAGCACGTTTCTCGTAACGTCCGAACGCTAAGCGCTCAATCTTTTTAATCAGCTGCAACACTCAATAGTTCGGGGCAGCAAAGGTGATAAGATACGGTCAATATCAAGTGCGGTAATGCCAGTCATAAGAATCGCCCTCTATCACAACGGCCGAACATTAAGCGCTAAATATTCTGACTAAAATGCAACATTCAAAATTTAACAGCAGCAATTGTGCTTGAAATAAATGTCAGTACCAAATTCGGTAATGCCAATCATAAGAATCGCCCTCTTCTCGCAACGGCCGAGCACTAAAAGATCAATATTTTGACTTAACTGCAAAATTCACAATTTAAGCGCAGCAACGGTGCTTGAATAAGACCAGTATCAAGTGAAGTAATGCCAGTCATATATACTGCCCACTTCTTACAATGCTCTAACGCGAAGCGCTCAATATTTTGAACTATCTGCACCACTCACTTTTTCAGGGCACCAACAGTGATAAAATAATGTCACACTTGATAATAACAATTGATAATAATAAACACACTTGATAATGATCTTATTTTAGAAACATTGCTGCTCTGAAACTGTGAGCGTTGCACTTATTTACAAAAATATTGAACGCTTCGCGTTCAAAAGTTGCGTTCTACGGGGGGTTTATTTAACTGGCATTACCTCCAATCAAACTAAACTTACTTTGCATCCTCCCTACACTCCAAGCAGTAATTATGTCAGTTACGATAGAACCTTGCACGCTTCGCGTCCCGCCATTGCGAGAAAAGTACGATATATATGATTGACACAATCGCACATGATTATGGCATTATTTCAAAAGCATTACTGTTCAGAAATAGTGAGTGTTATAGTTTATTTTCAATATTGAGCGCTTAGCGTTCGTCCGTTGCAAGAAGAGGTCGATGTATAAGATGAGACAATTGCACATGATTAAGACCACATTTTAAAACCGTTGCTGCCCTGAAATAGTGAATGCTGCACTTAAACCGAAATATTGAGCGCTTCTCGCATGAACATTGTGGGATGTGGGCGACATATATGATTCGAACAATCGAATTTGATACTGACCTTACTCAATAACCTTTTCTGCCCTGAAACTGTGAGTGTTGCAGTTATTTTCAATTATTGAACACTTTGCGTTTGAACGTTGTGAGAAGTGGGCGATTGATATGATTGGCATTAACGCATTTGAAACTGACTTTATCCAAGCACAATTGCTGCTCTTAAATTTTGAATGTTGCATTTTAGTTAGAATATTGAGCGCTTAGCGTTCGGCCATTGCGAGAAGCGCGCTCTGAGAGACGGACATAGTGTTTACCACATTTTAATTCATGATACTGATTTTGCCATCGTTTAGGCTTTCAATGCTATACGGCTTTATCTTATGCTCTGATTTTGAGCGCTTGGCGCCTTTATAACCTAATCCACCGAAAGACATTTTCCCATGCATTCTGTGCGGGGTCTTTCGATTTAGCTGAGACGTGTACGGGAAATTCTGAGGCTAGATTTGAACTCAGCGGCTCAAAATTCATTTTTTATGGGTCTGCGTGGCCAGAAAATCCCAAGCCTTTTCCCTACCTTTTTCACCTAGGAAAAAAATTCTACAAGCCCGACAAATTTAGCGGTCAAATTTAGATTGATAGAGCAAAACTGAAAAGGTTACATCACTTTTATTATTTTCTGCCATATAAATCTGTATAACATGAGCAAGACCTTCAATCTCCCTAGATTTATCCTAAGTTACCGGAAACCCAAGCTAACTGAGGAAGTTTTGTGTATAAATTTATTCTTTACAACATCCCAAAACATAATAGGGTGGCACAAAAAATCGCATTTGAGAAATTTCAACGGGCGTCGATGTCAAATTCTTTTCTCGTAGAAACAAATTAATGCCTATTGTTTTGTTTTTAAATAAAATAATGTTTAGACCCACGTTTGCAAATTTTGCGTCTTATGGAGTTTAGCACGTAAAACGTATACCTTTTTTACTTCTTCGATTTTGTCTAAGAAATTAAAAGTCAATTTATTTACCTTTTTATAAACTTGTTCTCATCTCAGTAAATATACATTTTATCCAATTTTAATACATCAACAAAGTTATAAAAAAATTGGAGTAATCTCGAAAGTTGCATAAAATTGCAATATTTGTTTTATTTGAAATTTTCAGCAAGCAGTTTTGAGTATATTGAGAACAGATTGATCAAAAAAATGTTAATTATTTTTTAATTTATAACTTTGAAGCAATTACAAAAATGAATAAAAATTACAAATTTCAGTTAAACAGCAGCTTTTCGCCGAGCCTGAAGAATTTATGGTGACTAAGAACTAAAAGTGGCTTACTGTTAGAGGCTTAGGACTTGCAGATGCAGGCTCGGCCATAAAGCCTCCTGCTGGTCACCGCTCGACTCGCCAAGATACTTGGCTAAGTATACCCCCACCATTGCTACCCCTTACTTGCCTCCACAAAGTATATCTCGCTTCGGATTAGAGGAGGGCATACTTGAGATCTTGAAATTACTATCCATTGCAAGGCTGAGAATTTAAATTTACTGTTTTAAAGATCTTTAAACTGGAAATTGAAATCTTCAAAAATTTAACCATTTTTAACGTTTTAAAAAAAAAAGATTTGACTGCAATTTTTGATCTATCAATCTGCAATAAATCGACTGGGAACATTAATAAAATTTACAAGCTACTAATTTAAAAATTGATTATTGTTTCTATCTTGCATATTATTCACTTCAATATAATATTAATATAAGAGTTACGTTTAATAAAAACACATAATTTAAAAGTTAAGAATAACCAATATTGTAAATTGTGTTTGTAAAAAATATTTTAATTTTACGTATTTTCAAGTTTGCACTTTCCTTCATTTTTTTAATTTTTGCAAATCTTTCTAAAAATAATATATCTTCAATAATAATTGGCGAATTATAACAATTTAAATATTTCTGAACAGTTTAGATAAACAAACACAAATTTTTAGCAGTTACACGTTTAAAACATGAAATAGTATAATAAAGCATGGGTTATAGGCTCTACTTAAAATATACTCATTTTTAATTTTTATAGGAATTTCAGTGAAATTTATTTCTTCTTTTTCAGCCGGTAAAAATGCTTAAGAAGTTTCAAAACTTGATTTCAAAATCTTTCAAAAACTAAATTTTGTTTAAAATTGTATGGAATATTTTTTAATTTTTTATTATTTTTGAAATTCTTTTGAAAATTTTAAACAACTTTTTACATCATTCGAGTTTTCCTCCAAACTTTTAGTAAATCCTGCAAAATTAAAATAATGCATTTAGACCTTCAGGAATTTTTTCTGGCTATTTTGGAAATCTTTTTAAGTCTTTTTAAATATACTATTAACATTATTTTAAAAAGTAAAGAATCATTATTATTTTTCCAATTATAAAATAAATATCGGTAAACTACCAACTAAAAAAATGCTAATTTCCATAAATTCTGCAGATCGAAAGTTCAGCAAAAAATCCACGCTATAATTTTCAATACTCTAAATAAATTAAAGTGTTCATCAACCAATTTGAATTTTGTTTTTAAATTATATCATTTTAAGCAATTTTTAGTGAAACGAATTGAGACTTGAAAGAATACAATTATTTTGAATCTCTCCAAAGCTACTAAATATCTTTTAACGAAATCGAATTTTTTCTAAAGTAATAATTGTTCCATTTTTATTTCATCTTCAAAATTTGTTTTAGTTTTAAACTCTTTTAAGCGTTATGTAAAAAATAATTTTTAAAACAAAAAAATTATTGAAGAATTTCCCAGAAATCTTCAAGAAAAATTTATCCTTAATCTTAAAAAATCCTTAAATAGCTTCAAAATTTTATGTTAAAATATTGAAAAATATACATTTTCGTTCAAATTTGATTGGAATCTTAATAAATTTTAAATTATTTTTTATTTTTTTTAATTTCTCAATATTTCTTAAATTTATTTGAATTTTTTATAAAAGTCTTATTCAATCCTGGAAAATAAAAAAAATAACTTAAAAGTTTCTAATTTTTGTTTAAGATTTTTGAAATATTCCTATATAATTTTACTTTGAATTACTTTGAATTATTTTGCATCTTTTCAACTTTGAATTATTTTTGAAATTCTTTCAAAACTTTTGAATACCGTTTAAAATGATTCGACTTTTTCTTACTATTTTCAATAAAACCTGCAAATTTTTTACAATGCTTGAAAATCTTCCAGATTATTTGTTCTACAATTTTGGAAATCTGTTTAAATCTGTTTGGAGATACTTTTCAGAGTAATGACGGTGTTTGTGCCAAAAATTCGAATTTTTTTTTTTGGAAATATAAATTTTCAATAAAAACGTAAATTTTCAATTAAAAAAAAACAGTTATATAAATATATATATATAAGTATGAAACAAGACTTTTTAATACATGAATTTTTAACCAAATAATAGAATTCTCAACTAATAAAAAAAGTGCAAAAATAAATAAAATAGTTGAATTGTAAGTTTAAAAATCATTTTTTGAAAAAAAAGGATTTTTCGAGTAAAAATATTCAAATTTGCAACCTAATTAATTTTCAACTACCATTTGAATAGGAAATTTCTACCAAAAGAAACGACAGCAGCCATATTAGAAGCGAAATAGTTGAATTTTGATCCAAAAAAATGCAGTTTGACTTTTTAACATCAAAGTATAAGTTTAAAAAAATATGTAAATCCATAAATATACTTGAATTGGCAACTTAAAGACGCTAAACGTTTTCATTTTAATCAAAGACTTGTTGTAATCTTCGAATTTTAGAGTAATAAACTCCATGGGAAATTTCTGAAGTGGAACCAGACGGGACAACAGCTTAATTTTATAGTGGGGAATACGGGAAATGAAATTTACGATTACTATTCACAATGTCCAGCTTAAGTATAGCAGGTACGCTCGCCTTCCAAAATATAATCCCAGGCGAGAAAAAGAATGCGAGGGGTAACTCGCTGGATTCAATGGTGCGGGTAACCTTAGCAGGTGATTTGGCGAGTCGGGAATCGCCGCTCCTGCTCTAGCTACAGGCCAACACCTGTAGCCCTGGATGCCCTACGACCTTCTTTTATGGCAGTACCTGCGAGCTTGGCCAGTCCATCCCTTTCCACATGGGTCCTTTGTTGGAAAATGGGGAAAAAATTAGAGATTAAAAAAATCTTAATTTTGCAATTAGTGACTTAAAAGTAATATATTTGCCATCTGCGTATTGTTCTGATTCCAAAGACATGTGATTTATCTATAAAGGTTGAAAATTTGAGAAGCATTTAGTAATAAATTGAATATTAAACTAAAGTCTCTTGATATTAAACTTCTTCAAATTTTAAACTTTTCTAGGAAGTAATTTATCAATCAAATCGGAAATATTCGTAGACGCTGGTTATGCTATTTTCAAATCGATAGTTAAATTTTTTTTAAAATTTTTGTACGTTCATATGCCTTTTTACGAAAGACCCTTGCTAAAGTAAGTTCAATTATATTGAGAACTGTAAACAATATGAGAACTGTTGATCTCACCGTCATTTTGTTAGAGGGAATAAAGACTGCATTTATCAAGCACAACTCAAAACAAATTTAGGTTTTTAGAAATTATTAAAAATAATGACATTTTTATTTTTTATTGCTCTAATAACAAGTTGCAGGTGTATCAAAATTTTTTTTTTTTAAATTGTGACCATAATTTTTGATTTGTCAAAAAACCGTTTACGGAACAAATGAGCGCAAGTTTAGCAGAAATTAGAACTTATATTTTTTTGAAAAAATAAGTTTGCGGATCTAACTTCCGATACATCCAAAGAGATGCATCTTGAACTTAATTTCTTAATTTTAAATCGAGACAATTTTAAACAATATTTGTTTATTTTTTAAAGTTTACACAATTTGAGAACAAATTTTGATAAGTTCAAAAGAAATTTAGGACCTTTTAAAGGTTAGAAAAAGAAAAAATATTTCGTATATTTTCAAAAATCTTTCATTGTTTAAATATTTTAAATCTATTAAACACTTTAAACTTCCTAAATGTATTTTAAACTGACTAGAGTTACCCGTAAAATTGACTGAAAATGGTTAAAATTTATTTTCGACCATTTTGGAAATATTATGCAATGTTTTAAAATCTTGTTAAATATTCTCTAAAATTTTCATTTCGAAATCAAAAAGTTGAAGAATTTGATTTAAATAATTCTTTTTAATTAAAAAACCTAAATTTCTAAAACCTTTAAAAGTCTTTCGAAGTCATTCAAAGTTTTTATAACTTTCTTCAAAATCATGGAAATTAATTTTTTAAACTGCTCAAAAATCAAAGCTTAAAAACAATTAGGAAACTAAACGTTTTCGCTTATAATTTCATTTCACACATCTCTTTGAAAGTGTAAAAAAGTTCCTAAATTATAGTTTGGTAGCAAAATGTCAAGAGCAAAATAATTTTCTAATATTAAAAGATATTTAATATAATAATTTAATAATAATAATTATTATTAAATAATAATTAATTATTAAGTAACTAGTTAAATTTTAATTCATTA
>JAAAKG020065164.1:0-17622 GCA_010014905.2 Druon quercuslanigerum
ATCTTAAAATACTCCCAACTTGTGAAACTGGAGTGTAAGATGAGTTGGTGCATCAAGTAAATGCTAACAAATATCTAGAATACTGAAAAAATGTTAAACATTTACTGCTCAAGAATCGCTGCTAAAATTGAAAAGTTTTATAACGCTTTTACACTAGCAAAATACAGTTTGATGAAAAAACGCCAAGGGGATTTTCTTCTTGATTTTTTCGTAGAATCGATTGGTATAATTATTAAAAAAAAATTAAATTTTTGAAAATTTCTAATTGTTTGTAACAATTTTACATGATCAAAGTGGAGTCTGAAGAAAAAACATTATGAAGGTTTTTTCCTCCACTTTTTTCGTCGAATCGATTAGCACAATTGTTTTTTTTTAAATAAAATTTTCGACAAATTGTTTAAATAATTTTGTATAGACAATTACAAATGACAAAAAGAAAAACAAGTCAACTAAATATTTCTATTTTGTTTATGAAACTTCAATTTTTAACCCAATCGAGCTGATTTTATAAAATTTTTATCGAGAAATAGTAAAAAAATAGCAAATTTACCCCCTAAAAATAAGGGATTGCAACCCTTTTGCACAAAAACTGTAATCATAGGGACGCATTTTCAAAAGAAAGATTTTGACATAAATTTTATTTAAAAAACTCTAAATAGTTCATGAGATATTGAAAAAAACTGTTTTGAGGGGTGAACTTTTAGGGCGATTTTCACCTCTTAAATCGACGAATTAGCACTTTAAAAAAATACGTGTCTAATATTTTTTTAAGTACTACAACATATCGCAAGATGAAAGAAATCGGTGAGGTACACCTCGGAACCTTTCCTTGTTAGTGACGAGATCTAGCGTCGGGAGCGTTGGCATTATTAGAGTGTCCAACATTACAAAAAAAATTGGTATGCATATCACCCGAATATTTTCTCAAATCTACACAGAGAATGCATTTTTTGTTGTTGAAAAAATGCATAAACACAATAAAGTTGAATAGATATTCCCCATAAGAAAAAAAAAGTTTTTTAATCAATTTTATACAGAATCCTCAGTAGGTGAATCGAGTTGAAACACATTTCTCTTCGCAATTAGCCATAGCATATGAATCAATACTTATTTTTTAAATATGTTTTTTATAAGTCTATTTCATAGTATCTCGAAAAAACACCATCAGAGAAAAATTGTGTTTTGCCCCTTTTTTTTGGGTTTTATTATTGTTTTTAACAGTTTTATCTTATACACTCGAACTGGGATTGGAGAATGTTTTTGGTTCTGAACTCAAATTCTGGTTCTCCAAACGTAAGCAGTCAGAACCGTGTGAACACTGACAATGAATTTGCGCAATGTGACGCAGTTATCGAGCTAGGCCGTTATTATCGGTACACTAGTAAAGGCACATACTCTGTTTCGCCTCTGCGGCTCCTCTCAACCGAAGCCGGCGCGCGGTGCTATGTCAGTCGCGGTTTCCCCCCGAATTTTTCAACTTTTTTTTAATTTTACAATCAGAGCGAATCAATAATGAATTATATTTAACACAGAAAATGGTTTAAATCATTTCTTATTATTTGCTACAATATTGTTATAAAATATTTATAGAAAGTTGCATTTTTTCCTACAATATTATACTTTTCAATTAGTGCAATGTAATAATTAATGCAATTTACCACAGACAATTGTCTTAACAAATTGTTATGTTCTTGAAATAACTTCTCATATATTAGTTTTAGAAGTTGAAAATTCAACTGTTTGTTTGAAAATTATAACTTTTGTTGAAATTTCATATTTTTGGTAGAAATTCCTTTACTTTGAAAGAAAATGTTAGTATTTAGTTAAAATGAAACTATATATTTAAAAATTTTACTATTCTGTTAGACATTCATATTTTTTTTGTTTAAAAATTAATTGTTTATCTGAACATGCAGTCATTAGATTTTTAGTTGAAAATTTATCCTTTATAAGTTGATAATTGGACTGTTTAGAAAAAAAGATAAGTATTTTTTTGGTTTTTCAAAAATTTTGTTAAAATTTCATCTTCATTAGTTGAATTCAATTAGTCTTTTTTTGTTGAAAATTAATTTTTCATACAGAAAATTTAACAATTCCATTTTTGGTTGAACTTTTATCTTTTTAAATTGAAAATTCAACTGCTTGTTTCAAAGTTGAACTATTTTGTTAAAACTTAATTTTTTGCTTGAAGATTTATAATTCTAGTTGAGAAATCATTTCCTTGATTAAAAAACTAACTATTTCATTGAAAAATCCTATTTTTTATAAATATTGGAAATATGTGTTTTAAAATAAACTTTTTATTTGAAAATTGATATTTTTGGGATAAAAAAAATTTTTTCGTTTGAAAATTCTACAGGTTAAAAATTAATCTTTTTTTTTTGTTTAGGGATTAAACTTTTTAGTTGAAAATCGTTTATTCTGGATGTGTTTAACTGTCCTTGATTGAAAAAAATATTTATCGTTTTAATATCAATTATGCATAAAATTTTTACTGAGAATACACCTTTTTGGGTTAAAATCTTAACTACTTGGTTGAAACGTAACTTTGTTGTTGAAATTTCTATTTTATATATCTGAAATCTTTAATATTCTTTCAGAATTTCTTCAAAAATCGTAGAAAAATTATATCTATATACACTTAAAAATGTGAACAAATAAACTTAATAAATAAGCAGTTGTTCGAAATATTTATTTTGAATTAAAAAAATTTTGTTCACCTCAAAAGAAGAAACTAGACGCGTACGTAGCGTGCGATTGATAATGGTAATTTATTTAAAATATACATAAACTGTTAATTTTGACGTGTCCAGATTACAAGGTTTCAAAATCGGAGTAAGAAAATAGAAAGGATCTATATATAGGAGAGCGCGCTGATGTGATATACAATTTTGATGGCAATGTGCAAGTTTCCAGATTTTCCAAGATGGAACCTTGTCATTGGTACACTATTTTTAAAACTGAATAGAAATTCTTTTCTATTGAATTAAACATTATTTATTGAACAGCAATTAAACAAAGTGTTATCAAGATTTGTTAAATAACAAAATAAGATATTAACATTAAAAAACGTAATTTGAAACGTCGTTTTGGATCTTTTATTATCATTATATATAATAATTATTCTTTAAAAAATATGTGTCACAAAATTTTTTTCTCGCGTTTCCATAATGCTAAATGGGTAATTTGAAAAAATCGAAGGAAATAATTTTGCCAAATTCAAACGCATTATTAATAATGTCACATTTGTGTGCATAATTAAATTGACAAAAATGTAAGATTAATTAATGTCAAATTTTATTTTTAACTAATGCCAATTTAGCAGCTTTAAAATCTGTATTTGACATAAGTATAAGTCACTTTAGTGTCAAATATCATTCAAAAGTTGTATTTTTACAACAGAAGCGAGAAATAACAATTTTTAAATATTTGTATTACGTTATTTACATTAAAATTATTGTTTTTATATCCAAAACGTACAGAATTGGATATCATTTTTTACTTTTTCATCTTGTCCTATGAAATTTTTTACTTTAGAGTTAACAGTTTAGATGTTTGCCATATTTACCGAGATTAATATCTCTTAACGAAATAAAAATGGCTTAAAAATCTCTGTTATGAGGTCTGGCTTTCGGTTATGAATAAGTTGAAGTTGGTGTTTGATGTACAAAAGTGTTTAAAATTTTGAAATACCTGGTGGATTTAATTTTCTCGACAAAAAGTCTAATTAATTTTAAACCTAATGATAAATTGTTTAATAATTTAGTTATGTAAATTAAGTTACTTAACAAAACCTATAATTAGGAAATACTTGTGGTTTTGACTTTTTCGAAGCTTAAAATTGCTTACATTCAGAAGAAATTGATTTAAGATTTAATAAATAAAATTACGAACAATTTAAATTTTTGGTATGAAGATGAAATTTTATAAAGGGTTATCCACAAATTACGTAACACATATGTAAAATACATGATTTTTCAAGCAAATAGTCGAATTTTCAAATCGACAATATCAACTTTGAATCAAACATTGATGAATTCCATTTAAAGTTTAAAAAAATAGTTTTCAAACATTGAATTAAACCAAAAAATACGAATTTTCAACAAATATTTTTAATATGTTTTTTAGTTTTAATATTTAACCAAAAAAAAGACTAATTTTCAAACCAAAAAGAGGAATGTTAAATTTAAATCTAAAAATATTCATATCTAAGAAAAGTAATTCAATTATCAATCTAAAAAATACAAGTTTTCAGGGAAATAAGTGACTTGTTCACCAAAAAAGATCAATTACTAGCATAAATGAAATAGCTACAGTTTCAGCGAAAAATTAATTTTACACAAAAAAACAGTTTATAACAAAATAATTGTAACCAAAAAGTTAATTGGCAATCAAAATGATGAATCTTCAAACAAAAAAATTAATTTTTAACAAAGTATATGAATTTTCAACGTAATTGTTAAATTTTAAACTAAACAGATGGATTTTCAGTCTAGATGATTAAATATGTATAAAAAGGATTAACTTTAAAAAAAAATGCATGCATTTTTCAACGAGTATTCAATGCAGTAGTTAAATTGTCAATCAAAGAAAAAAGAGTTTCAACAATATACAGAAAAGTTTAAATCATTGGTTGAATTTTCAACTGAAGAAGGAAAATGTTCAAGTTGAAAACAGTAATTTACAATAGGAAAAATTTCATCAAGTGATTTAAATACCCAGCTTTCATATTTTACCGTTTTTATTTCCAAAAGGTATTTATCTTCAAAAATAATAATTTTGAAAAGATTTCGAATATATTAATCATTTGTGGTAAGTTTTGGCTTTCGAAATTACACTTAAATTGAAATAATTCAATGAAAATGTAAAAAAAATTGTTATTTTAAACTTTATTGTAAAAATACCATTTTGACTGTTATTTAGCAATAAAGTTACTTGTGCTCATATCAAATACAAATTGAAATACAGTTGTATGCATCTGTCTATGGTATATTTTTCTTACACTTAAAGTTAAAAAAAGTAGAGTTTGATATAAAAATAAAATAATTTAATACAGTTGTGTGACAAATATGTCTCGTACATTTGAAAAATGGAATCTTATAGAAAATTCGAGTGTCAAATTTGTTGTATGATAATAAACGTTCTCAAATGTTGGAAAATAAACCGAGTTTTTTTCTAAAGAAAGACTAATTAGTGCACGCTTAGCGCGCTCAATGTTTTAGTTAAAAAAAATTCTGTATCTTGAAACTTGTTCCATCTTGAAAAAGGACATAAGAGTGACAAAAAATATGATGCATCGTCACATAGAAAGGGGACCGTAATTAATCTTTGTTCGCTCATCTAGAGTGATTGATGTAGATACCGTCGCGACAAAAGATCGACGATCGCCCAAGATGGTAGAAAGAAAATTCTGAAAGCGTGCAACTGAAAAAAAATTTGGGAGACATTGATTTTCGAGCAATCCATTTTCGGAAATCGGTCACAAACAGTATTATCGTTGCGGCATGGGCATGGCATGACAGTTGGGCATTGGTGATGACGGGCGATGCAAAATTGCAGATCGAGCGTGGAAACGGATGATTTAGTTTCGGGGGTCCATCGAGAGAAGTGGTGGGGGTTGGGGTGTTCGAACCCCTCGAAATATTGATTGACATCCAAGTGACAGATTTCACTGGCCACACACCCCTTTAGTCGTGAACTGCAACGTATACCCTGGTCCGTGCTTTCAGCCCCATACATACCCTTTGTCATGCTGATTTGATGCCTAGCCTACAGTGGTGCCCAATCACGTGTGCCTTTGAGCTAAAAAGCTCTCAAACAATAAAATTTACTTTTTTGCGGTAACGCGAATCACGTGCTTCTCATTCTTCCTTGTCCTCCATTATTATATTTTGCATTAATTTGCATGCAAATTTACTAAATAACGATCAAAGGGTATTTTTAATTTCAGGATAAAGAGAGGAACATTAACTATTTTTCATTTTTCCTTATGAATTAACAGACTAGTTTAACTTTCAATTAAGTATTTTAATTTTTGACAAGAAAAGATAAATTCTCAATAAACAATGTTATAGTTTATATTTTAAACAAGATGTTATTTTTTTAAGATCATAAACAATTGCATTTACCTAAAATTACGAATTTTGAACAAAATAATTGAATCCTCAATCCGAACAGATTAGTTTTCAACCAAAGAGTTGTATCTTAGGGCAAAAAACATTACATTTCTACCAAAAAAGATATATTAGATTATTAGATTTTCCAAACAATAAGATTGATCTTCTACCATAAAGATGAATTTTCAAACGAGAAGATTAATTTTCTACCAAACAGTAGCATTTTGAAGCAGTACAATTATTTTTCTATTCATAAAATGAGTTTTTAACCAAATATTCGAATTTCCAAACAGTAAGATTGCTCTTTTGACAAAAAGATTTCAGCCGAGACGATTAATTTCCTATCAAACAGTTGCATTTTTAAACAATAAAATTGATTTTCTATTTAAAAAAAGAGTTTGTAAGAAAATAATCAAACTTTTCACCAAACATTCGAATTTTCAAACAATAAGATTGTTTTTGTACCAACAAGATGAATTTTCAACCAAGAAGATTAATTTTCTACCAAATAGTAGCATTTTGAAGCAGTACAATTATTTTTCTATTCATAAAATGAGTTTTTAACCAAATATTCGAATTTCCAAACAATAAGATTGCTCTTTTGACAAAAAGATTTCAGCCGAGACGATTAATTTCCTATCAAACAGTTGTATTTTTAAGCAATAAAATTGATTTTCTTTTTGCAAAACGGGGTTTTAACAAAATAATCAAACCTTTTACCAAATATTCGATTTTCAAACAACAAGATTGATTTTCTACTAAAAAGATGAATTTTCAACCAAAACGATTAATTTTATACTAAACAGTTGAATTTTTAAACGATAAATCTAATTTTCTATTTAAAAACGAGTCTTCAACTACGTACATTATTTTAAAATTAGTTGAAAAAGTTGGGGGTTAATATTGACCCTCAATAATAAATTTTGCAGACATTTTTCAAGTAAATTGTTGACTTTAGTGTCAGGTGAATTGAAACTAATTAAGTTGTTTCAAACGTTTCGGCTCACAATGGTGGCCCTCATGAGTGACTTTTATTAAATCTGTGAAAAGTATACATGATATCTCAGATGTGAAATTATAAAATTACTTAATTTTTAATTTAAATGTGCTTTAATTTTATAAATAACTTTTGATAAATCTTGCAGTAATCCTAAAACATTGTTTTATTTTAGCGAAGTACAATTAATGAGAAAGCATAATCAGTGTAATCGATAAAATATTTTTTTTGTCGCCAATTTTTATTTTATATAGAAGAACGTTGAAATGAAAAAAAACCACACAAAATTCTTGTTTCAGTTACGCACATGTAATTAAATTTAATTTTTATTAATTTTTTTGTTTGTTATTTTTAAAATTTATCTGAAATAATGTTCAATTATCAAAAATGTTGTAGTCGGCAATACTTCTTAAATTATTCTTCAAAGTGCAAGTTATTCTTCAACCATTGTATTGTGACGTAATTTGGTAAAAAATATCGAAATTGGCGAGAGACGCATCTAAGTGATAAATATCACTGTTCTAAAGTTACTAAATTGACAAAAAACTTTTTTCATTAGAGAAATATTGAAAAAATAACTCTTTCTTCAATGAAAAACTTTTTCATTTATATTTTATTTTACTTGTATTTATTTATTTTGTTTTTAATAAATGTTTGTAAGGAAAATTATGATTGTAAGTTAAAGCTTCATATATATGTATCCAAATTTGATGTCTGTTAAAACAATGTATTTTAATTAATCATAAGTAGTGTAATAATGTTATTACTAACCTTATTCGAATTTGTACGAAATGATTGGCATAATGACGCGTTTGATGTTTTCCTCCTGAAGAGAGAAAAGTAAGATTTTAACGTCAATAATTACTAAAAACTGAGTAAAAACTGTGAACTTAATTAGTTTTAATTCACCTGAACCTAAAGCCAACAACTTACATAAACAGTTTCTACAAAACTTAGTTGGATGTTCAATAAAAATGATAAATTATTTAACGCAAATAGAACAACCCAATTTTCAGTTTAAGGAATTATTTTCAATATAAAATATGAATTTTCAACAAAAAATGTAATATGTGATGTATCAGGGAGTTTTTTTTTTAATTTTAACGATGAACAGCAATGATGAATCTTTAACTAAGAAATAGATTTTTTAAAAAAGTTGTTCAACTTTTTACCAGATTGTTGTGAATTGTTACGCATTTGTGGATGACGCCTTTTTTGTTTATTTATTTATTATCAATAAATAAATAAATAGAAGCAATAAATAATTGATTAAAGCAATAACTACCAACAGCAACCCCTTTTTACAAATAATAAGAGATTCCATACTTATGTTGTGACAAAGTTAATAAATAATTTGTTTATCATTCATAATTTTTCAATGAATCAAGATATATTTTGTTGGTTACATATTGTTGGAAGGGTGTTTGATTTTTATAAAATTAACCATTTTTAAAAATGTGTGAAAAATTAGAATCAACTACAAAGAAAAAAAATAGAAAGTCTGCTATGAAAGTTAGTTCAAATAAAAAATTTAATTCTGAAAATGCTGAAGCTCAATTAAAGCCAAATTGGATGAAAGATACTTAAAAGCAATTCTATTTTCAAATATTAAATCTGGCAAAATCTTGAACACACTTGAGTGGTTCAAATATTTTGAAAATAATTTCTTATTTCCTTCGAAAGCGTTTTTAATTTTCTTCTCTTCTTCTACCTTGATTTTATCCTTTCTTTCTGTATATAGTATTTTTACTTGTCTGCTTTAGTCTATATAACAATTTTCTAGTCTAATTCTCTCGTAATCACTAATGCCTGCATTATTCAGCTTTCTTAAATACGCTTGCTTCTTTTTGTTAATGGCTACGCGGATTTCATCATTTAGCTAAGCAACACCAGTCATTCTTCTTATAACCGCAGTACCACACACTTCAGTCGCATTCCTAACAATAATGTCTCTGAGCAGAGTCCATATGCCTCCATAACGTATTAACGTCTCTCAAGTTTCTCTATCTATGCGCTCATTTATATCTTATTCTGAAATTCTGTTTGCACGTCTGGTTCCTATTCATTTTCTATCTTGATTCGCATCTGTTTAGTCTATTTAGTTATCTTTCTTCTCGAACCTTGGCCTAAGTTAATTTTTCAAACACAGAGGTAATGATCCCTTTTGCATTCAGACCCTTTCATTACCCTTGTATCTCTTATTATTAGCTCCCTCAGTCTCTCATCTGCAATAACTAAGTCAATCATACTGAGGCCATCGTCTTTGCACCAGGTGCACAAGTGGATCATTTTGTGCTTAAACCAACTATTTGAAATTAGCAAGACCTTTTTCAAGCATGAACTAACCAATTTGCCTCTATTAACATTTGCTTTTGTATCTCCAGAATTACTAACCAGTACCACCCTTTCGGTACCCTCGCATTGGACTCCAATCCATCCAATCATGTCTTCTAGAAGAATTATTCTCTCCCGATGATTGCAAGAAACTGTAGTATAATTTAAAGTGTCCCACACTGTGTCTTTTATCTCATTTCTTTCACCATCAACAGGGGCGTAATAAGCTAGAATAAATAGTCCTCTGAATCTCATTTTCATTCTAACCTACAACAATCTGGGAGATACAAAATCATACCCCTTGACATGCAGTTTTGCTCTCTCATTTATTATCAGACCGACTCCTCGGCAAACATGTGATTTGATATCTACTCCTGACCATAGCTGGAGTCCCTGCTTTAACTTCCCTCTTTTCTATTATGCTACTGTCGCATTTATTTGTCTTTGTTTCAGGTAAACATAAAATATTTAGCTTCCTTAGACTCACAAAAATTTCTTCTGGTGACAAAATAATGTTTCTTGACGCAAATAGAATTTCTTCTTAAACCTAAGGTGAAGAGGATTTTCGTTTGTCTTCACAGGAATTTTTTCGCACAAAAAATTCATTATCTTGCAGCAAAATAATTCTGTTTGGGTAAAAAATATATTCAAGTCCTTCAAAACAAAACATGCAAAAGGGTGATGCATTCAAAACACCCAGTCTTAATTCATCGCCTGAAAATTTACCTTTACCTTTACTAGATGTACGTCTTTAGTCAATCAAAGTTTAAACTCATTGCGAGGCCACTATATTATTTGTATGATTTATTGTTTAAAATATATGCCCACACTACCATTTAATGCGATAAATATATTTTGAGAGTAAATCATGTCCACAGTAATTAGCCAGTCGTGGTAAGCTGAGAGTCTTGTTATAACGTCAGTCCCACCCAACTTCGGTCAAGGAGGAGCGAATTTAGGGACCGAAGTAGAACCGTAAGAGCCAAAGTTGGTTCATGTTGTGTACTGAGACGGGCACCAACCTTCAGAAGATTTTAAATAAAAGAGAAAATGTGTGCATTTATCTGAAGTTTCATCTGGCTATCCTCGGTCTGCCTCTCAGACTTCACTTATACTTATCTTTATTTTTATTTATTTTTAAATAAATTAAAATATTGTCCTGGTTATATCTGAAAACAAAATTTCCCCAGCGAGAAACTGAATCTGAAATCAAATTTAAATCGATTAAAATATTTTTCTCGTTTTTATTTTAGCGGAAATTAAATTTCAAAACAAATTTTAATCGAAAAAATAAATTAAATTGTTTAAACACTAACTATATTGACGTTGATCGGCAATCCAGTCAAAAAATTACTGGAAATGTTCGAAATTTGTCACACTTACGGCAAGGAAAATAGCTTGGAGCATAAATTTGGGACTGACCCTCGTCGATGTTAGTTTCTTCAAAAATTTTATGTATTTTGTTATATATTCATCTTTTGGTAGAAAATTTTTTTTTTGCTCTAAATGTAACTCTTTTGTTGAACATTTGACAATTTCTTGGTTAACTTTAAGTAATCTTTAAGTAATCTTTACTAATATTTTTCGGTGGAGAATTTATCTCTTTTGGTAATAAATTAATTTTCTCAGTTAAAAATTTAAATATTTCTTGAAAATGAAATATGCGTCGATTTGTAATCTAAAGCGCTTTCCATTTAATTGAACATGGTACCTATACATTGATTTATTTAAAAGAATTTATTCCTTTATTTTCGTGAAAAATAGTCCTATTTCTTTTATTTTGAAAGCTCGTATTCTGGGCTTTTGAAATCTGTTAAAATATTATGTTTGGATGTTTTGTGTAATTTTAGGCGTTTACGAAATAAAATCGAAGAAAAAATTTTGACATGAAAGGAGGGCGAGGAGTGTTCGTATTTGCGATGTCACCCTGGGGTGTTCAAGCTTTGTCTGATGACCTGTGACGAAGAAGGGGAGTGGTTGAAAAAGTTTTCAAAATAGCATGACGTAGCTTTTGAACGGCTCCTTAAATAATATACTTTAAGCGCAAAAAAGTGTACCTACGAAAATAGGGAGAGAAATTACGTCCATTTTTTCTAATGCCAGCTGGATTGGACACGATGACGTCATATATTTATCAGCGATCCATAAATTAATCTTCTCGTCTCGGCGCGTCGGCGTTTAAAAATATCTGCTACCCGATATTGGCTTGACCCATTCACAGTTCGCTTCGAATGTAAAATATAGAGAACTTACCATATATTCTTTGAAAATAAATCATTTCTATTGCTATAACTTATTATTCGGCCTTTATCTATACTTCTCTGTAGTTAACGATTTCAATATTAATAACGTAATGTCAGAAGGTCACTGATAATTTTCTGTCACTTCAATTAATTCACTTAGTGTGCTGCCCGATATTGAATCATCTATATTTTTATCAATTCTGCACTATTTCAATCAACACTAAAGTCACTCATGTTCTATAAATAAGTCTATTCTAACAAAGAAACAATGGCTTACAAGGGGAACCTAAACTAGAGTGAACCAAAAAAGAAAATATTTTTGTTGTCTCACCCCTCATCCGCGATTTTTCATTTTTAGCTTTTCATAACGGATTTGGAATCAGCAATCCAAAAAATCCTTAGAAAATGAGTTTACTGAAAACTAAATAATTTAAAAAAAATGTCAACATATTGGATCCGCCATTTTGAATTTTGAATCAGCGACGCACGACACCATTGAAAATTAGTTAAATAAAAAATGAATAATTGAATTTTAAATTTTGAAGTCTGGATCATGGATTTAGAATCTTGAACAAATAAAAAATTAACCATTAGAAAAGGAATTTTCTGTGTCATGTATACATTTGTTAGTCTTGGCCAATTTGTATGTTGTCCTCTTCCACAATGAACCGTTTAGACATTTGACCGGTAGAAAAATTCATGCACTTAATTTTTCAAATGAAAAAGTGCAATGAAAAATAAAAAAATTTATTCAAAATTCATCCTTTGTGGTTAAAAATTCGAATTTTTGTTTCAAATTTGTCCTGTTGGGTTAAAATTTGAACTCTGTGGTAAAAAATTAATTTTTTAAAGGAAAATTTAACAACTTATTTCAATTTTTGTTCTTTCTTGATAGAAAAATATTTCTTGGTTGAAAATTCAACCCTTTTGTTGAAAATTCTTTTCTCTGGGTGGAAATTTGATATTTTTTTATTAAAAATGCAATTGCTTCTTTGGCAATTATTTTTGTGATAAAAATTTAACCATTTTAATCAAATTGTCTTTTCTTGACAACTGAAATGATCTCTTAAAAATTGGTCTTTGCGGGCAAAAAATTAAACTCTTTAGTTAAAAGTTAATTTTTTCGAGAATAATTAAACAATTTGGTCGATTTTTTTTCATTTATGAGTGAAAAATGTTTCTTGCTTGAAAATTAACTTTTTTGATAAAAATTTTTGACTTCGGACAGAAAGATTATATTTTTTGATTAAAAATATAACTGTTTAGTTGGAAATTAAATTTTTTTGATGAACATTCAGCAATTTTATTAAAAACTTATCATTTTTATTTCTGTTAGTTAAAAATTAAACTTTTTGACAGAAACTTAAAAAATTTGGTTCAAATATTGTCTGCTTCTTACTTTAAAAATCTCTTTTTGTTGAAAATTTAACTATTTTAGTAGAAATCTTATTTTTTTGGGTAAAAATATAACTGCTTTCTTGAAAATTATTCCGTTTTGAATAAGGATTCCACTGTTTAGTTGAAAATTCGTCCTTTTTGTCAAATTCAACTGTTCCTGACGTAAATTTGAATTTTTTTTGTAGAAATCACAACTATTAACATTTTCTTTTAAGAATAATTTTGTTGATGAATAGTTGAACTATATTCCACTTTCGGTTCCAAATATATTTTTTGGTTGAAGATTCATCGTTAAATTAAAAAATGAGTCATGTTTATTTAAAATTTCATTTCTGTTGGTCAACTTTTTTTTTCTTAAAAATGCAAGCTTCTGTTTGCCAATAATCGATTTTGGTTAAGGATTTTACTAAGTTGTTAAGAAAGATTAACTTTCTTGGAGGAAAAATCATCTTCTTAGATAAAATTTAAACTATTTGGTTGAAAATTAACTTTTTTGTTGATGTGTTACTTTGAAACATCTGAAACCCCTAGAAATATTTTTAAAGATTCGTTACTTTAGTCAAAAACTCATTTCTTTAATGAAAATTTAAATATTTTGTTTGAAAATTTTTTTCTGTTCGCTATGAATTAATTTTTGTGACTAAAGTTGTATTTATTCTCAATGAGATATTCTAAATTAAAAATTGATCTTTGTAAGTTGAAAATTCCACTGTCTTTTTAAAAATTCGTCTGTTTGGCTTCAAAGTTTACCTACAGTGAAACCCTTCAATAGCCCTCCCTCCTATAGCCCTTCCGAGAATTGACGCCGCGACGCATGTTCGTGTAACAGGAGCTGCGCGGGGTGTGCGGAATCTGCTGTTGTCACTCAGGCGAGCACTCAGGCGTGATCAAACCCAAGCGGAGCGGGCTATAATGAGTTAGTCCCCACCCACCGTCAGCCCCAAAATCGGCGCTATAGAAGAGTTTCACTGTATTTGGTTAAAAGTTAAAGTATTTTGTTGAAAATTTGTCTCTTCTGCTTGAACGTTCAACTTTTTCGTTAAAACAAAACTATGAATGACTGAAAAGCGCATCATAATTATAACTTTAGCATATTACAAGTCTGGTCATTCTTATTATACTGGGAGGAGTATGAATCCAAAAAAATCTAATTGTTGTAGTTTTCCTTTATAGAAGAAGGACAAGGGAACAGAGATAAATTATAAATTTTCGTAATGTCCAATCAAAAGCAACGTCTGATGGCCACTGTCCACCCCATACATATAACAAAGAAATCGCGGAAGCATTTATTTTCTCTATTGTAGTCCAAGAAATTCTTGTTTTCTTTCTTTTTATTTTTATATCTTTCATTGTGCTTTTAGAGCACTCATCGGATATATATTACATTTAAATTGCATAAGTATTGCAGGACCAGCGAGAAGAGAAACAGAAAATTAACTCGCAGCGAGTGCTCTTGAGTTGTGAAAAAACGAGAAAATCCTGCGCCCTGCTCGTCCGTCGAATATAAAGCGAGGTACTCAAGATGTTGATGATCGAGTTATATCCCTTTCGCCTTCCCCCTTCGCGTAATCCGTCGATCGACTCGTTTCGCTTTCGGTATTTTAATTTTTTCTTCTATTGCTTCGCTACTCTCCACCTTTAAAACTCTGACTTTTATTTCCTTCAATTGTGAAAGCTTCGATTTATTCAGATAAAACTTCATTCTTTTGCAATATTTATATGGGTAAAAATAAAAAAATTGGACAGGATGTAAGGGGAAATGATGGCAGGGGTAGTAGGGGAAGTGAGGGAAAAGAAAGGGAAATTATTGTAAGGGAAGTAGAAAAATTGAGGAAAAATGAAGAGAGCGGAAGTAGGGGAAATGAAAGGAAATTAGGAGTGGGAAGTGAGACGAAGTAAGAACAAAATGAGAAAAGGGAAGAAGTATGGGCAATTAGCGTAGGTTAATCAGGGGAAATAATGAGAAATAAGAAAAGAAATAGTAGGGGAAATTATAGGAAATGTAGGTATAGAAGTAGGGAAAGTCATGGGGAATGAGGGAAATGCGGGAGAGGGAAAGGAGGGAAATTAAGGGTAGGGGAAGTAGGGAAAATAAGGGGTATATTATAAGAGAAGGAAGGGGAAGTAGAGGAAATCAATTAGGGGAAGGGAATCCGATGCTAGAGAAGCGAAGAGGGAAGTCTAGTATAAAAAAAGACGTTTCTATTAATATTAATTACTTAAGTATAAAATTGATGATTTGCTGGATTAAGAAGTATAGTGATAATTTTTTGTATCAAATGAAAATCTTTTGATATGAACTATTTACGATAAGTCCGAAGTCAAAATTTAAATTAGATCTGTTTCTTTAGGCATAAAATTATTTTATTATTCTTGATAATATAATTAATTAAGCAAATAATTACCCGAATCATTTTCTTATTTTCTTCAGCTTTTCCCGCTCTTATTTTATTTATATCTAATATTTACTGAAAAGAATTGAGATTTAATATTATTTCAAAGATTTCAAGGGATTTTTAATTCAATGGGATATGAAAAGAATTTCCTATAATTTATAACGAATTTAAAGGATTTAATAGGATTTAAAAAGTTATAGGACATTTTTAATGGTTTCAAGGGTCTTCATAAAATTTTTGAAGGGTTTTTAGTAAAATTGAATAGGTATACAAAATTTATAATATTTCTATATATTCTATAAATAGAGGATTTAAAAGATTTTAGGATACTTTGAAAGTCTTAAAAGGATTTTAGGAAATTTCTAAATTTTAAAAATATTTTAATTTTAAGGGATTTTAAAGGCTCTCAATAAGGTATTTTATTGAATTTCGCAGGATCTCAAAGGATTTAACAGAACTTCAAATATGTCAAAGGATTTTAAGGAATATTATCAAATTTTTATATAATTCCACGAGATTTTATAATATTTTAATTGGTTTAAAAAGATTAATTCACAAGAATTAAGGGATTTTGTAGCATCTTAAAGATTTGAAGAGATTTTTCAATTTTTCGACGTATTTTCAAATATGTAAAATATTTTTAGACATTTTAGGACATTTTAAACGATTCTAATGAATTTTTAACAGATTAAAATATTTAAGGGGTTTTTAAATTTATATTTTAATTCAAAAAAGTAATTATTAACAAAAATGTTCTCCCTTCAAATTGAATAGAAATGTTCAGAACAATACAAGAAATTTGTTAAAACCAAACATTTCTTTTTTGATACTCTGCAAAATCTTAAATATAAAAAATGATTTTCTTTCAAATGGGAAAAAGTTCAAAATCGAAATTTGCTCTCTTACAAATGAATAAAAATGTTAAAAATAAAAAAAGGCTCTGTTCCAAATCAGAAAAAAGATTTAAAATAAAAAATTCGCTCCTTGAGCTCAACAAAAATAATAAATAGAAAAGATTATATATTTAAGATTTTGTAAAGTTACAAAAAAGAAATGTTCGGTTTTAACAAATTTCTTGTCTTGTTCTGAACATTTCTATTCAGTTTGAAGGGAGGAAAATTTTCTTATTAATTACTTTTCTGAATTAAAATATAAATTTAAAATGCTCTCAAATATTTCAACCTGTTAAAAATTCATTAGAATCGTTTAAAATATCCTAAAATGTCTAAAATTATTTTACATATTCGGAAATACATAAAAAAATTAAAAAATCTCTTCAAATCTTTAAGATGCTACAAAATCCCTTAACCTTCCCTCCCTACACCTATTTTTTCAATCGAGTTCCCTACACCAGGTCAAATTGACCCGACCACATTTTTGATCGGCTATCATCTCAAAACGGCTTAACCAATTCATTTGAAAAAAATCACACATATACTAGAACTATTGAGAAATTTGGACCCAGAAGTGGGAGCGAAGGTTAATTGTTGTGAATTAATCTGTTTAAAACTATTAAAATATTATAAAATATCGTGGAATTATATTATATGACCACTTCAGAAAAAATAAGAAGCCGTAATTTTTTCCCTTCTAACTCAATTAAAATGTTTAAAACAAAAAATATCTTCTTCCGATTCATAAAACATTGAAAACCAAAATATCCTTCTTTACAACTAAATAAAAATTTTAAATAAGTATAAAATTTCTCTCTGTTAATTGAATAAAAATGTCCTCGTTTTAAACTGCATACAAATTTGCCCACTTTCAATTAAATAAAAGTGTAAAAACATAAAAGTTTCTCTTCAGATTAGAAGAAAATTAAATAATAAAATACATAAAAATTAAACACCTACTTCAAATTAAAAATATAGCACTCGGAATTTTTTATGATTTACGGCTTCTTATTTCAAACGATTTAGTTTCAAATTGTTTAGTTTATATATTATTATTATAATTACATTTATAATTACTCATTTTAAATAAATAGTGAAAGTGTTAATTCAATACTGTTCAAACTCAAGCGCTTTTAATTTTTAGTTCCTTAAGTTAATATATTTAATAATATATTATATATCGAAGGAAAAAGTGAGAAAACAATATGCAACATTGTATTGAATAATGAGAGAATTGAACAAGTT
>JAAAKG020065175.1:0-17620 GCA_010014905.2 Druon quercuslanigerum
GGTAAAATATATGTTGAAGTAGACAATAAGAGCATTTTTTCAAAGAAAAAAACTAGAGGTGTATCTCTAAAACATAAACTCAAAAAAAAATGTTGAAAATTTTTTAAACGTTCTTTTGCCCCTCTTTTTTTTAAATTTAATATTTTTTTTCTAATTAGTCTTACAGGTGACTATAACATATATTTTGATCTTCAATATCGGTTGGGTAGTTTTCGAGAAAAATGACTTTTTAGATTTTACTTTCCTTGTCCATAACTCCCCTAAACATAAAATTTTTAAGTTATCCTTTATAGGAATTTTATGTCACATCAATCTCCATCTATAGTGGTAATATGAACTTGATACGTGCGGTGGCAACTTTTGCATGCTTACCCCCCCCCCCAGGCCCTTTCCCCTACTTCTTCTTAAAAATTACCGAACTCCTGAAATATTTAGGATTTATCCCACCTTGACTAGAGATGGGACCTTACCCGTATGACGGGTAAGTTTACCAGTTTTACTGGTAATACCAGTAATGACGAGTTAAGCTGGTAAATCTGGCAAAACTCATATTTTAAACAAATAATAATTTTTTAACAGTAATGTATGGTGTCAATGAAGTTTTATGTCCATAAAACTATAATTACAGAAAAAATAGCCTTAAATATAAAAATTTCACCAATTATGTGAAAATACGGCATTATAACCTCAAAACGTAGGCAGATCAGTCGGTGATTTCGAAATTGTACTTTCTAAGTTTCAAGTGCCAAGTATTTTAAGAATCAAAGAGGTGTATCTACGAAGTAAAACCATATTAATAACTTTCATTTCTAACCCACCCTTACACCCCCCAACAAGGACCCGAATATGAGTCAGAAACAAAAAAAAACTATTGGACAATTTGAATTTCCCCCTTGACTTGATAAGTAATTGGCAATTGTTTAAATAAATGTAACTTATTCAAACATTTTTTTCCCGAAAAATCCTAGTTTCTGAATGAAATTTTATAGTTAGTCATTTTTTAGATGGTAAAAACTTTTAAAAATATAATATGATAATTTAAATAATTAATTATTGTTTTTCTTCGCTGTCTCTCTCGCGCAGTTACGACTCCTATTCTCCGAATCTCTCTCTTACTCCTGACGGCCCTTTAGTTGGACGCCATTTTATAACCATGTTTCTCAAATTTCCTCGTGTGCTTAACAGTTAACCACGACCTGGCCGGGGATGACCCAGGGAGGAAACCGGGCTATAAGGCGGCTGCCACTTTAACTACCTTTATCACTCCACCGCCAGACTAAACTGAAGCTCGTTGGTTTTTATTAAAGGCGCCAGGTAGAAGTAATCATATCCGAGCCTCGAAGGAGACGTCCGGGTGTCAGCTGGCAGGTTGACCAGCTCCATATTACGCACGAGTATGCAGGGCGGGGGGTCACGCGAGTAAGAGAGAGAACACTACCGATTATAAATTAATGAAGTTACTATTACTTATATTAAATGAACCAAAAATAACACAAGGATTTCTTTCGCGAGTCTTTAACGATTATTGCTGTTCAATTAATCAAAGAAATGAAAACACATTAGAAAATCTAAGATCTACCTGAGTCGCGTAGGAGCAAGGAGAAATATCCGAGGACGAACCCACGCGTTACACAAATTGGTGGTCGGAGACATCCGCGTTATGCTCTGACGCCATCGAGCGTCGTTCGAAAATGGGGTCACGCCTGGCCTGCTGGAGAAAGACGTTCGCCTCAACTTTATTGTGGTTGGATTCTGAGCCGAACGTTCCTCCAGACGGTGAACCACGAAGGGGCCTCCGATGGTCCACAACACTACCCAAGTTTCCTCTACACACGCTACACTACGTTATGTCACCACCCGTGTGGATCAAGCCCAGCCACGAGGTGTTGCAGGGTTGGTTGGGTCTGTCACGGTGATGTTTTCGGTAGCCACCCTTCGTTTGTAGAACATGGCCGTCGGTTGAGTTAGGGACCGGCCGATGCTACCTCTATGGAGCGGCGCGGACTCGATGCGCTGTCACGAAAGTGCCCGGCCCTCTTTCCTACGGGGGTTGACGGACGACATTCTACCAATTTTTTTATATTATCCGAATAACTGAATCTAGCTTATTATCTAAGTTGGAGGTATTATCTTGAAGGTGGTTTTACTAGACACGTCCGCTTGGCTTTAACGGTCAATGGTTTTGGATTCGGCGAGATCCCGGAAATTTATCCTATTTTACACATTTTGTCTCGAAAACTTCATTACAAATTTTAATTCTTTCTCGTTTAATGGTCACTTCTCTATCACTACCTATCATTCGCTTATCCACCTCTATCTTTTCCTATCTCCTTTTTTATCTAAATGTATGGTTATCTCTTTTAATTCCTTTTTCTCCATGCCCTGCTTTTTGCTAATATACTTATAATACTATTCCTTTCAATATCTATTTGTATATCCTTCGCGTATTTCCGTCTATGCTTTTCTATTCCATTGTCATTCCTGATGAAATTTAACAGTAGCGTAGATATAGTTCTAATACTATCCTTTTCAATACCCACTTTTATATCCGTCGCCTATTCCCGTCTATCATTTTCTACCTCATTGTCATTCCTGTAGATTTGTTTATAAAAATTGGTTTAATAATTATTAATTCTTGTAAGTTAGTAAACTATCCCAGCAAAGTGTTATCGGAAATACGTTATTGGTTGATTTCGCAAACAAATTAAACCTATTCATTGAAAACTAGTAAAATTCTGAATTTGATTATGAAAATTGTTTAAATAATTAATAATTCTTAGGAATTTGAGAGACATTATAGAACATAGTCATAGAAAACAAATTCTCAGTTGATTCCGTAAACAAATTTAGCCTATTCGTTGAAAAATAGTCCAACTCTAAATTTGTTCATAAACATTGTTTAAATAAATAATAATGCTTGGGATATCGGAAAGACATTCTTACTTGCTTCCCTAAACAAATTAAGGTTATTCGTGTTCCTTAAAAAATAGCTAAACTCTGAATTTGTCCATTAAAATTGTTTAAATAATTAATAATTCTTGGGCCATCGGAAATACATTTAAAAACATCAATTTTTATCACTATTAATAGAAAATTTTTAAGTAATACATATATAAATTATAATTACTTGTGTAATATGAAAAAATTATGTTTCCTTTATTTTTTACAGTATATATATTCAGTGCACCTGGTTTGCAATCTCGGGCATATAATCCTCTTGTCATGGAACGGGTCTTCACTGAAGGTAAAGATAATACGTCGTGTATTGAGTGGTCGTTTGATTCAAAGCTGTTAGCAGTTGGGTCGAAAGATTCGTCTATCAGATTGTACAGTTTGCAAAAATGGATCAACGTAAGCAGATGCACTTTTCCTGGACATTCCAACGTAATTGTAGGTTGCTATTTCGAAAAGGACAATTATGATTTCGCTACGATCAGTAGGTATGATAAAAGGAAAATCAATTAATTTTAACAATATATTTTTCAAATGATTTTTTATTGTAATAAAGTATCACAGTTTCTTATTCTTTATTTCATAAAGTGATTTAATTTGTATGAAAAAGTGTTACAGAGATGAGTGAAAGTACACTTAGTTTGTAGTAATTTACAAAAATAAAAATATTCTAGCTGAGCCACATGTCTCTTTTTCACCGCCTCTAATTTATACTAAGCTGTAAGAGTTTATGGAGATGGTTACTCTCGTATCACAAAGTGGGGACTTCAGTTTTGGAGTAATACTTACTACCAGGGACCTTTGGGGTGACTGAGCTTAGAAATTATTGTATTTTTAATAAACCTCATTACGAAAAGAGAATTTTCCCTACATTTTGAACCCGAAATGATACGTAAAATAGTTATTTGCATACAGAAAAAAAATTGTTCAAGTGTTCTGTAATGAATTATACTTAAAGCAGTCCGGCTACTGGAAAAGCTAGTTAAAGCTATGTCGATTTTTTTTTTGAAATTTGGAATGAAATCTAAAATGTAGCCAGCATATCAATTAATAAATTGGGTATTAAATTTTTATGCTAATCAATACAATTAAAATGTTTTTTAAATAAAAGTAAAATGTAAATTTAAATGTTGATTTGACTCGATCGGAGTAAAAGTAATTTTTCACGCTAAGCAGTTGACAGCATAACCACATGCCGATAACGTCAAGAGAGTAAACTTAACTTACAAATACACAGGAAACAAAATCATTATTTGAAATTTCGCGCACTTCCCCATTCTAGCCGAAGCTGTCTGCCAACTTTAGTCAATACAACACCGTTCTCTTCATATTCTACCTCATTATATTTTCCTAAAATTCAGTTTAAATACCCTGGAAACAAGTTGAAATGAGCAGTAATTCGAATTTCACATGATATTTTCTATCTCCAGAACAGTTTTGCCAACAATATTCAACTTGATTTAAATCAAAAATTAACGATTTTTTGAGCCCGCGAAAGGCCTTTCTATAAGATACCATGTTTGTTGACACGACTTTAAACTGTGATAATTCAAATTTTCCCAGGAAAGGGCCTCTAAGAATAGCATTATGTGGAAGAGGACATATTTCGTCGCCAAAAAAATATAATTTTAATGACTTTTCATCAGATCGATCCAATAGCCGAACTTATTTATAGAATTAACAGAGAAACGTATGACATGTTGTGAAACATATTTAAGGGGTCTACCTAGTAACTCACCTCGAAAAAAAACTCTTTTTTTGCGATTTTTTTTAGATTATGTATAAATATTATGATGTAGGATTTATTAGGCTTAGTAAATTCAGTCTTGAAATACAATAAACAATTTTTTTATTCATTTTATATAGTTTTTATACTTGAAAATATCAGTAGAACGCAACGCCTCGAAAAGTAGGCTTGTTGATAAAATCTCGGAGCAGGGTTATCTGAAAACAAAAACTCAAAAAGTTTAAACTTGCTATGTCCCCTATGATTTTTTTTAATTATGTTAAAAAATAACTATAAATTTATTTCGAAAAACGGTGACAAAAACGCGCTTCTTTATTTTTTTTCGTTTTTTGTCCGCCATTTTGTTATTTTTTGACATTATTAAAAAAAATTCATAGGGAACACAGCCATTGTCACACTGAAGTTAAAACTTTTTGATTTTTTGGTTTCAGATAGCCCTGCTCCGAGATTTTATTAACAAGCCGGACCTACCTACTTTTTGAGGCGTTGCGTTCGAATTACATTTTCAAGTATAAAAACTTTATAAAATAAATTTAAAAAATTGTTTATTTTGTTTTAAGAGTGTATTTAATAAGCCTAATGAATCCTACATCATAATATTTATACATAATCTAAAAAAAATCGCGAAAATAGCGTTTTTTCGAGGTTTTAATACCTCCTTTTAATATATATTGTAGAGTGGAATTATTTATGACATAAATATGTATCACTTGGAATGAAGAAACCAGCCCTGGGACCGAAAATGATATTAAGAGAAAGAGCAAATCAAAGTGAAAGAAAGATGAACAGATAGTAAAGGGCTCTCATACTAAACAGTTGAGCGTTCCTTATCTGTGTGAAGGCTCGAGGAATATGACTTAGAATCACTGCTGACTACGGTCAAACGTGAAATATAGCAATAAATAATAATTATGAAAAAACGAACAGGAAAAACTTTCTAATCGCACGCATCAAATGGTGATCAACCGAAACAAACGTATTTGATGCGAAGAAAATCAGCTCCCAGCATTGCGCTTTAGAAAATTCAATTTTGATCGTCGAAGAATGGGATTGTTTTATTCGAAAGGGGAAATCTTGGTTGTTAAGAATCAATAAAAACAGCAAAAATTGATTTTTTGCTGATAAGGCTGGTTTGTTAATTCCACGTCACATATGCTATTTAACAAGTCATGCTTTGTTATATTTATGCACGTAATATAAAATCAATATTATTAATTAAGAAATTACATTACTATTAATGCATATTTTTATAAATATATGTTTTGCACCGTATAATGCTTGTTGTGTAAATACTTTTAGTATGATTCATTTCTTAATCATTATTAAATTAATTTTTTTCTGCAACAAATAAATATTTTGAATATCATTTTGTTTCAAAATATAGAGCAAATTGTTTTTTATTTTAAAGTTTATAAGTAAGATTAATAAAAGTGAAATCATTTCTAAACTCAGTAACCCTAAAAGGACCTTGGTAGTAAGTATCATTCCGGTATCGAGGTCCCTACTCTGTGACGCGAAAGTAATCAACTCTCCGAACTCTTACAACTCTTACGTGGTGGTGGGAATGAAGCATGTGCTTTGGGAGTAAAAATGCCACCATTTACTCTCACTGAAAACCCCTGAAAAGTTGACAATTTCTTGCCTATTTTTAGCTAAAACTAGAACCATTTTTGCGCACTGCGCTTGCGATTGTGTGTATATTATACCGAGAAAACTGGATATTACGGTATAGATATTAAAAATTTGGATATTGTCACATAATATCTAGCTATTGTCATCAAACACCTGTACGATTTTATTTAATGTGTGATATATTTATTATTCTATCATCTAAGATATTAAAATTTAACATATCAGGTTTTATATTTTAAAATCCGAGATAATTAATATGTTAATGTCAATAGAGTTCCTTATAATTTGAGATGTTTAAACTTAATATCTGACTTCTTAAAATATAAAATCCGAAATTATTTTTATTATTAGAACGTCTAGGTTCCAGTCAATACTATCATGGTGTCTTAAATCAACCAATCCCGACGCAACCGGAACGTAAACGTCACCCATTCCTGCAGTCGAATCCTCTGGAACGAATATACCTAGGCATTGTTATGGAATTGCAGACAGTTAGAAAAAACTAAAATGATGAAAATAATTATTAATTGAATTTGAATTAACAGAGTTAATTTATGTATATAATTACAAGAAATTGAAAAAAAAGATGAATAAAAATTGGTTAATACTCGCAGTAATAATGTAAATCTGTAGGGAGTAAAGAACTTATCTGCATTTACACTGCATATTTCTACCAAATTCACGCTATAGACGGTATTTTTTTTATTTTTTCCATATGAATACTCTTTAATCCATAAGTAGAGTGTTTCCAAGTATTTTGTGTACAAATCTCACTTTTATTATTAAGTTATATCTTATTATTATAAATTAAATTATTTTCTTCAGGATATTCAGTACATTGTAAAAAAAATTTCATTTCTTAAGCAATTTTCCCCCCGTAAATCATCAAATTTTTTTATTAGTTTTTCCAACTGATGACACACTCAAGGAATGGTCCAAGTTCTTTTTGGCTAGCGACATTTGGCAATTGAATACTCGGTTCTAAATTTTTAGGCGGCACGGTTAAATATTTTGGTCCAATTTCTTGCATACGCCATGTACCTAGTCATATATTGAAGCACTTAAGAACCGATTTTTGAATAAAATGTTAACAATATAGATTATAATCTAGGTTATACGCTGCGAAAATGGAGACAGCTAACACTACGCTTACTTCAAAAGTTCGTCCGGTTCTGATTCTTAAACAAAATATAAACATTTTATCAAAAAATTAGCTATGCTTGCTCCGAGATATGATTTGGTAGATGGAAGTGTAAAAAATAAGACAAAAATGATTCAATCGTGCGTCCTGAAAATTCAGAACTGAGAACTCTTTTGCTAAATATCTTAAACCAGTTTCTAATCGTTGATTGTGTCACCAAGCATTAAATATTTGTTTACAATTTACGGGGAGAAATTGTTTAACAAATGGATTTTTCTTATAGTACTAAATATCCTGAAGAAAATAACTTGATTTATAATAATAAACTACAATTTAATAATAAAAGTCAGACTTATGTGTAAATATTACTATTATTAGTGGGTCCACTTTCACCCACAGGTACTCATGACCAGGAACTTCGCTACGAAACACAGTCGCGAAACGCGCAAGTGCTTGGTAGATTCGCTACTGTCAGTCGTTGCATTGGAACTGTATATTCCGCTTGTTCATTCGTCATAATTGGCGAGTATTTGCACTGGAGGGTTCGTCTGTAGGGATCCATCAATCATGCTCGAGAGTCCGTTTATAGGGATCAAACATTGATACTGGAGAGCCCGATAATTGGAAGCCATCTTTCTTTCAAGCGTTAGTTCCAACGACAACAAATAAGACAAACGATTGAACATATTCGATTTATTTACGTTAGATGGCAAAAGACAAACATAATTTCATAACCGCATACAGACATGTACCAAAAAAGGTTAACAGTTAAAAGTCAAAAATTAAAAATGTGATTAACGCAGTCATCTGCTGTGTTAGCTGGGTGGCCGTAGAAGGTGATTGTAGCCTCTATCATTGTTTAAGTCCAGAAAACACCGGATGATGCAGTATGTGTTCGGCAAAACTGCCTTCTGAATTAGATGTAACCTCGCATGAACGTTTTCCCTCCCCCAAATCATGCTCCCGCCAGCCCGTAACGCCTCGTGTCACGGGTATCTGAACCTCCTCTTCCATCGCATCTCCGTGTTGCGATGATAGTAGTTGTCGCACCTCTTTTTCGATACTACTTATTTTGACCTCGGATAAAAGTTGGCGCTGCCTAATGGATCTTAACTGGTCAGCTAGATGCTATTCGGTCATTCTATAGGGCAGCTCCGTCTGTTCACGTCTCCATTAATTTCCGACGTTCACTTGAACCTCTTTTTGCCTGCGCAAACTGGAGTTGCGGGTGGAATGCAGTCTCAACCTCAGATCTTATTGTGTTGATGGTTCTTCTAGGGAAGAGGTTCTCGTCTCTATTTTTCTGCGTTCGGTGTTCGAACTCTTCTTAATGTGCTCTTTTAGTTTCGGAAGATTCGCTACAAATTTTTGGCCAAAGACTATCCCGTCGAGAGAAGTTGTGGTCGCTCCTGTCTCGTATTCGAATTGGCAGAACATCAAGGATTCATCATAAGTTTGAAAGTAGATGTCGGGTATCTCGGTGAGATCTATCTGTCCGTCACGTAGCTCACCACCACCAGCTTGTATATTGCCAGCATCCTACTGACATCAAAATGTTCAAGATGTGCTTATATTCTCTCTGAGCCGTTGCGCTACAACTTCTAATAATGTGCTCGATGGATTCGTTAGTATCTCCATACAATCGGCACCGGTCAACCACGTCTTAAGGTAACACGTGTTATATGTCTGGTGCTAGCAACCCTATTCTGAATCGCAATAATGAAACCTTCCGTTTCTGAATATAGGACGCCCTTTTCCGGTTAAATATTGGATAGGCCTCTGTTTCCTCTAAGGTTTCTACCCTAATTTTCAAGGCCTCTGAGTAAAATTTCAAGGATGTTTAATCTAGATCCGCTTTATAGATGGTTTTGTAAAGCGTAAAATCTTGCTTGCTGTTCTTGACATCTACAGTGCCCCTACCCCCTTCATGTGGAAGAACTACCCTCTCAATCGTTGAATTCGTGTGAAGAATTCGGTGCTTCGTCATTTCACGCGGATGATTTGGTTTTGTTTGTATATAAATTGGAAAACTGATTTCTGACATTGATCACTTGCTGTAGTTTCTGATCTGAACTAGCTACTTTAACCTTGAATTTTCATGATCAAAATAGTTAATTCTTATACACCAAAACGTATTCGCATGACTTAGAAAGTCGGTGATACATGGGGAGATTTTCTAAATCTTTAAGACTTCAAGCAAATAGTCATATGTAACGAAAGAAAGTGCTTGCTTTCATTTTTATTGATTATAATTTTATTGATTAAAAAAAAAAGTATTTTGCTTTATTTATGCAAAAAGTTCGCAAAAATCGTAAAATTTAAGATATTTTTACTATAATAACACGTAATTAATTCAAAATAATTTATGTCAGTGTTCAATCAATAAATAAACATTCGTGAAATATAAGCTAATAGTTAATTATAAATGAAAAAATGTTATTAAGAATTGTATTATTATAAACAATGTTAGGGGATTTTTTAGTTGTTTCGGATATTTATTGAGAGATTTTCGTTTTTAAATCAATTTAAAGTATCGTAAGAACATATAAAGGACAAAAAGGATTAAATTTCTCATTGTAATAAAAAAATTTTATAAACCCATTTGCAGTGTGAGGCAATTTTGAGTATTTAAGGTCCTTTTTGTAAATATTCTTTGTTTGACGTGGCAGTGATGTTTCAATAAACAATATTGTCATTCCATAACAATTTTGTGATCATTATAAACAAATTTTATAAACAAATGCACAGTTTGAGCAATTTTTAAGAGTTTCAGTTACTTTTTTTTCAAGTACTTTGTTAGTCTTGCTAGTGTTACTTACCTTCATTATATTGTCATTTCATGACAAAGGTGACTTTTATAAACAAATTTTATAAGTAAATGCGCAGTTTGAGCAATTTTTGAGTGTTTGAGTGACATTTCTTTAAACGTTCTTTGTTGGGCTTATCAATATTACATTAATGCAGTTTGGTGTTATTATAGGGTAAACATCAAAAGGATCTTAGTTTACTTTAACTAATGACACTAGCTATGACTGGATCAGATAAGATAAACAATTTGTGAGTCAAGTCTGTGTTAGTGACAAATCGATTGAATTTTCTAGTATGAAATTCTCTGAAGCGACGAAGCGTTTCTTCAGTCAGCTGATTAACAGGAAGAAGGGCTGATCTAATGATGTCCCCACCGTGCAACAGGACCTTATGTACTCACGAAGGCATGTAAAACCTCTTTCAATGTTTAACCTACAGTTTGGCAGTCTTTAAATAATACAAGTCAAACTCAGCTGGATGAATATCCTTTTCACAATTTAAAACCTGAAGTATCATATTAAAATTCGTTGTAAGCTGGAGATTGATGCCCGTGATTTTTGCTGTCAGCTTTGGATTTTGAAAGAATCTGTGCGATGTGTTTCCATCATTGGATGTGGCGCTCCCTTGCTTCGGACGATCAACAATTAACCCCATTTTTCCTCTAAACTTTTTTTGAATAACCTTCTTTCTTTTAGCCTTCAGCTTTTTCTCTTTATCCTGTACAGTCAACCAGCTCTTTTTGAAATCGTCACGATACGCTATATGCAGAAGGAAATAATTCATAAGTTTCTGACTGCACAGATCTTTTCTGAACATTTTCAAAATCATTCATTTCTGATGGATTTGCTTTACAAACAAAGCAGGATGCAGCTGATAGTGTTTTAGAAGCTGCCTGGCAGACTTTTCCATTTGAATTTAAAATTATTTATTTTAATGGTTGTTGGTGAAATTGCAGAAATTTATTTTTTTTATTGAATTGACTTCTTATCTAGTTTTATTGGCTGTTTTCTTTTTGTATTCGAACAATAACGGACGACAATACCTGTCAAAACCTGGCCGAGGATTGTTCAAAAGTACCGAAGACTCGAGAGAAAATATTTCAGATGACTCGAGTAGAGATGGGACATCTAAGCATAAGGGTACGATACATACCATAAATATGCTTTCATCGGATATGCCATCTTCATCGAATTTTTGTTTATATTGACTCTGGCTAGAGGCTCTATTACAACTTCACTTGGTTCTCATCCTTAAATGAACTACATTTCTAGGGGTGATAATAGAATTAGTCAAAGATACAATTTCAGCAATTTGAAGCAAACGTGATGTTGTATGATTATATCTAGCTGTAGAGAATTCTTTGTACTGTTTCAATATGTCCACATTCTTTATCTTGATTTGCAGACGAATACATTCAAATTGATGCTTGGAAAGTTTAGAATCTTCTATTAGAGCTAAACACTCATTTGCAGTAAATGGAATAAGTTCTCCACCTTCCAGTAGATATTTCTGTTTTTGAGTAGGTTTCCCGAATTGTCGTAATCTTCCTCCTCTTAGTCGAAATCCAACACTCTTAAAAATCACTCTTCTAACGTCTTCCACATTTTTGGATCTCAAAATTTACCACAAATGGGGTAAGCAACCAATTTTGATGTTTAGTTTCATACACCTCTTTTTTACAAAAAGAGATGCTTCTTTTTTTCTTAAAAGTTGGAATGCAGTATCGAAGAAGCTTTTCTTCAACTAATTCAACTTCATATTTATTTAATTTCAATTTCTCTTTGATAAAATTGGGTAAAGGTCCAACACTGACCCCCTCGCCTGTCTTTATGCTACCTATCAAAATATCCGACAGGATTTTGTTTTTGACTTCAGCGTCTGTCATTTTATAAGTTAACCAAAAGAATACACACAAAAATAAGAACATTTCTTAAAACATTACAGTTGAAAGCCTGTTAACATAAGCTACTGAAATCAGCTACTTAAATTAAAAAAAAAGTAGGTCAAAACCAAGGAATAACAGTTTCAGTCTGAAGGTAGATATACATTTCAATACAAAACAAATTAATGTAATACCCACGGAATGGCCGATACCAGTCTGAAGTTAGCCGTCTACTTCAAGCAAAAATAAATGAGTGTAAGTTACTGCCCATTTATTTATAAAATTTTTTTATAACAATCACGTTTGTCATGAAATAGGACTATAGTTTTCAAAATTATCTCTAGCAAGACTAAAAAAGTACGTTTAAAAAAAAGTAACTAAAACTCTAAAAATTGCTCAAACTGCGCATTTGTTTATAAAATTTGTTTATAAAAATCAAAAAATTGCCATGAAAAGTATTCCTAGAAAGACTAAAAAAGTAACTGAAACTCTCAAAAATTGCTCAAACTCTGTATTTTTATGTAAAATATGCTTATAAAAATCATGAAATTGCCAAGAAATTGCAACATAGTTTATTGCAAGATCACTTCCAAGTCAAACAAAGCAATTTTTTTTAAAAAGTACTTCAAACACTTAACTTTGCTCAAACTGCACATTTGTTTATCATTTTTTAAATATAACAGTAAGAAATATATTCCGTTTTGTCTTAATATTTTTTATGTTACTTTTTATTGGATTAAAAATGAAAATCGCTTAATAAATATCTAAAACCACTCCAAAAACACCTACCATTTTCTATAAGGATGCAATTGTTAATAACAATTTATTAATTTATAATAAAATATTAGGTTGTGTTTCGAGAATGTTTATTTATTGATTGAACATTAATATCAATCATTTTGCATTAATTGCGTGTCATTATAGTAAAAACATCTTAAATTTTAAGATATGTGCCAGCTTTCTGTATAAGTACGGTAAACAATAATTTTTTTAATCGGCGTCGCGGGATCTCTTAAGAATTTATTTACCTTTAATTTGCAAAAAAATTGTAATCGTTTAAAAATTGTAGCCGTAATCGTATTTTGAACATTTTTTCGTAATTTAACCCGACTGTCAATCATGGTAACAGCGTCTATGGTCACAAGATTTATACTGTCGCGCGAATTTTTACAGCATTCTTTCTGTCTTTCTATAAGAATGTCATTTTCGTCGCAGTGGGAAAATACCTTATCTGCAAAGAGATCTGTAAGGCATTTATAAATTGCTGGAAAACAGGCTATCGGTCGAAATTCAGATGGATTCTTAGCGTGTGTTTTTTTAGGCAACATATACGTAGTACCTTTGAGGATAAAGCCTGGTATCATATCTGGGTGTACGGTCTGAAACTGTGATTTTATTTAGTTCCATTTAAGGCTTCCTGCTTGCTTTTACCTCCTCTAGTTGGAATAACGTGTTCTTTTACCACACGGAGATCCTTTGTTATGTTTATCTTGGGCAAAGAATGCCTTTGTGTTGGTTCTACATGCCTGAACTCTATTAAAGCATGACGAAAATCTCTTGCAAGGTGCTTTAGTTTTTCTTGTATTTTACTGTTCGCATCAGCGTTATGAATGTCCTGAAGTGGTTCTAGTGGATCAAGTATTTCATATACATTATCTCTAGCACCTTGGCTATCATCTACAGTAAGGTCGTTGTTGTTCATATCATCCAATCGAATTCATCGATAGGAAGCTGATGTTCCACGTTCACTTTGAAGGCAAATTTTCGAACAACCGAAAGTAATCTGCTTACAGATATTGAGCGTTTTTGGTCTGTTTATACGGTATATCCATTTTAATCGCATTCTTGGTTGCTGAACCTCTGCTTCTGCGCCTGGTTGAATTAGGCAATCTGCCTCTGGAGGATTTGGTGGGATTGGGTCACCATCAAGGTTGAGAAAGAACGTTAAATGCCGCTGATTGATGTTGCATTTCAGCTTCTTTAACTAATGTCCATTGTCCACAGTTTTTCACGCCAAATTAACCTGTTGTATAATCTCCATTGCTCGGTCTTCTGATATGTGCCGATTGTTTGTGGTGTCCTTCACCTTAGCGATAAGATCTCTTGGTGCGTCTTTGCTTTTGCTGGCATACTTTGTAGCAAAATTTGTCCTGAAGTTTTTCAAACTTGAAGGAGGAATTCTAATAAGCACTGTCTTTTGCCCAGAGCGAATTTCTATCTTTTTTATATTTGCATATCATTTTAGTACAATTAGACGAGACAAAAAGCCATAGTGCGTTCATGTTTTTCAACTCAAATTTTTTATTTTAATATTTAGTGTTAGGAAAAAATATTTCCCTAATCTTTTAGATCTTGAAAGAATGAGTATTTTTAGAAATAAGCATATTTTTTCTAAAATCAATAGTTTTCGAGAAAAATGGGAAACCCTGTTTTTCATATCTTACATTTAGTATGTACTTCTAGCTATTCAAATTATTAAAAATTAATTGGTATGAGTAAACTATGTTTACTGAGAATTCAGTGAAAATTTATAAGCGACCAGTAAAAAGTCTCAATGATTATTTCAGTGACACACTTCTGACTTATTCAGATTCAGAGAGTATAATAATTGGTAATTTCTTACTATACTTTCTAATTTTTATCAGCTATGCACTTCTCTAGTCAGGCAACTTCTGAGAGAATCGGTGAGCCCTGTTTTACGGTGCGACACAGACGCAGCGCCCAAGAGTCCTTTTATAGCTTCACGAACAATTTTTTTCCATTGGATGATGTTAAAAGAAAAATAACCAATCTCTGTTTATAAGATAATTGAAAACAGGTTGGATTATGACAAAAGTAAAAAAATGTACTTACATTTTTGAAAAAAAGGATGAAATACTTTCGGTAGAATAAATGGCTAGGCGGGTATGACTACCCCATTTAACACACTGTTTAATTTTATTTGCATCGTGTTTTAAAATCATTGTGCTTAGCTTGGTATTTTCACTGCATTTTTTTAGAGAAGGTTATCTATGCATATGGGAATGCTTGGCAGAATCTGATGATTTCGTTCTGAATGAGGCTCAGTTAAAAAAAAGCAAGCTAATGGACACTGTTCGAGGGGCAGAAGATGATGTACATCTTGAGAAAGATTTAGACAGTACGAGAAGCAACGAGGAAACCAAAGAACTTTCTTTAAAAAAGATTGGTATGTTAAATAAAAATTTCGTCAACACAATAAAAACTTCGCTATTACATAGTATTGTTTCGATTATGCATTTATAGAAAATTTGATTAAGGAATAGTAAATAATTTATCGCTAAAGAAAAAAGTATTCAGAAAAAATGATGTGTAATGCGTTTACCTTAATTTTTTGTTATATTGCATTGTGTTAAAACATTATCTCAAGTGATTCCAGTTTTTTCGTCATCAGCGACCCGCTAAGTCATGAGCCTGATAAATTAAAGATATTGTGCATTTAAGTGCAGGGGTCAGAACCTCTGAAGTTGGACCGGACCGGGTCTGGGTCGAACTCGGACCTTTTATATTCTTGAGGGTACGGGTCTGGACGCGGATCTTTTAAGTTATCAAGGTTTCACTCTGGATCCGCACCTTTAAAGATCCTTTAAACATCTGGTCCAACCTAAAAGATTCTTGGATTAAAATTATATTTCAGCAATTTAAGAAGGCGATTTCAGAGAGAAGAACATAATACGTGGAGGGATTGAAATTATTGTGTTAACTTGAGATTGCGCAAACAAGTTCTACGAAAATAAAGGTGCGCAGAAGAGTGATTCTGATTATTATTTTGCGTAGTGAAGTTATAAGGCACATGCAGTGGCGCAGTAGAGTTGCATGACACTTGCGAATGAAAAGTATAGTTACATGGCACTTACATTTGGGCAGTCGAGTTTCATGGAACTTACTGATACGCAGTATAGCTTCACGTCACTAATGGATGTGCAGTAAAGTTAGCAATATTAATATTGTAGAAACCACAAGGCAATTATAAAGTGATATCATGGGTAGATAAAATATCCGATAGTAACCAATAATGTAACGATTGTCGGGTAATGAAAGGAACAAGCATGGATTTTATCAATGTAGGATAATTATTTATAGTATCATACTTATAGACAAGATCTATTAAATAATAATTATGTAGCTAAATGGAGAATAGGCATGATAAGTATATACACGTGTATAAACCAATATAATGTAATTTGAAAGGTCCATAATCAAGCTATTACTCACGCATGCACTACATGTAGTGCATGCGTGGATGATTACATAAATAGCCTGTCATGCTCTGATCAAAAGTGTCAGACCAGATGCGATCACTAAGATTATCATTCATTATTGGCAAGCGCGCGTGCCGATCGCCACTTTTGTGAATAGTGCGTGACGTTTTCATATTCATATAATATCTAAACCCAGCAATCAGCCCTGTTAGTTAACTTTACGTATCAAGTAGTCACACTGTCAACTCGAACTAAGAAGTACGAACTGCTTCGACTAAGTCACGATTGTTACATCATTATGACCGAAGAAATGCTCTGACCTTTCATATTTTAAATTCCTTAACCTCTTAAATTTTTGTAAACCTGTTTCTAACCAACTTTATCTTCCAAAGTTTTCGATCTAGAAAAACAATAACATACTTCTTTTTAAAAGAAGCCCTAAATAAAACTATTTGCCACTTTTTCAGTACCAAAGTACCAATCACATTCCAACCTAAAATCTTTTTTCTTACTTAACTAAAATCTTCATTCTTAATTTAATTCACCCACATTTATAAGGTTTTTCTCACTTAAAAATTTTGCCGTGTGATCCAAAACGATATTTCCTAAAATTATTATCGTTTATTTATAAAGAAACATATACCTTTCTATTTTTATTGAAATTTCAATGAAAAATCGTCAATCATAGTGCGACACCATTACACTAAATTTTTATTTTCCCGGAACTTCATATATTTTTTAAATTACAACTTTCTTATTCTTATTCAGCCTCCCGACATCTCGGCAGAACATTTTTATTTTTATTTTTCATTGGAAAATATATATTAAGTCGCTATGCAAAGACGATTTTCAAAACCCATGAAACTTGACTAAAAAAATTCTTAAATGATTTAGTCGAAATTGGTTAACTTTATCGAATCTAATTTATTTTCTCTTAAGTTACCAACTCAGTATGTCGGGAGAAAGATTATATTTTTTGTTTTTTAAAATTGCACTTTTTATCGTCAAGATCAGGATTCACTTTTTGTTTAAAAAATATTTACTAATGTGGTTTCAATCAAAACGTTTATGGTATCGAGAAGTCAGGTATAGCCAAAAGGCAGTATTAAAATTTTTTACAACATTATAAGAGAACGAAGGACGTCAACTGGACGAGTCGTGACAGATAACTGAGAAACATTGCAACAGGATCCATTTTTATCGAGCCGTTAAAAAGTTAGGGGTCTTCCATAAACCAC
>JAAAKG020065186.1:0-17619 GCA_010014905.2 Druon quercuslanigerum
GCAATCTGCGTTTGATGACTGTGTTAATAAAGGGAAGAGGATAATTATTGTTTATTAAAATCGTTTTAATTTTTTTGCGAGATAAGCTTATCGCTCGATCAACAAAATTGTTTATAATGTTAACTTTATATTGATGTGGATGGTGTGAAAAATAATTGCGGCGTTGACCTGAAGCGGTTGCTCAGACCAATCTGTCTATAAGTGATCACCTTCCCTTTTTGTTAGGACGTACAGAAAGGTAATTATATTGGCTGATTCTTCCTCAAGAGTGAATTTTAAACTATGATTGTAGTTATTAAAAGTGTTTAGAATTATTTGAACTTGATCATCAGAAGCGGCAGTAATAATATCGTTTACGTAACGGAAGAAGAAAGGTAACTGTAATGGAAGGGAAGCTAAGCAGGTTTTTTCTAAATCGTCCATAACAATAACTGATAAAATGGTAGAGAGTGGAAAACCCATTGGAAAGCCGGATTTTTGTTTGTAGGATACTCCTTTAAAATTATAAAAGGAATTACTTGCGCAAGTTCGTAATCCTTTGTCACGTCCCAAGCAAATAAGCGAGGGTAGTGTGGAAATTAGGTAAGAGTGAGAGTCCAGGGTGCTGATTATGTCAGGGTGGTAAGGCAATTTATTTATTTTTGACAATTTATTTTTGTTTGTGGATAAGTTGTCACTTGTCAGCTCTATGGGAACTGTGTTAATATGCAGAATTTAAAAATAAAAAGGATGGTCAGGTGAACAATAAATTTATTATAAAAACATAGAATGGATAAATAGTTACAAATATTAACTTACGTATACTTTCTCTTTAAGAAAAAGGCGAGATAGAGAGAGTTGCATTGTCGATCACATCAATGTTGTTGTTGTAGGGCAGCGACGAAACCCTACCGGATGTTTGTTCAGTGAACTCAATGCACAAGCACGATTCACGATTATTAGTGCGATACAGGGCCCTAAACAGCTGCAGAATCCACACTTGAGTTCTTATCACGAATGTTAACACAGCGGACTTTATTCGAGAAAGACTCAATTAACGTCGACCGAAAGTCTCAGCCGACCGGACTTAGTACTTGACTCGAACACAGTAACTGATTGAAATTTGACTTGAAGTACGCGACTTTCTCGAACTTGTTCGTTCACGTAGATGGAGTGGACAGTCTAACTGCTTGAGACTGTAGACTCTGATAGAAGGAAGGATCGGAGTTTATATAGTGCTTCGTCCCCATAGGTTTGTGGGTGCGAGCACGTTCCTGACTCCTGATAAAAAAGCACGTTCCTGACTACTGATGAAAAAGCACATTCTTGACTACTGATGAAAAAGCACGTTCTTGACTACTTTTCGCGAGGCAAGTACGTTCTTATTCCGTCTATTTATACTTCCGGTGGTCAGTTGTGTCTTTCTCGATCGGTTACATGCTATTTGATACTCGCTTTCCTCGCGGTGGCATACGATGACTAATAGCTATTGATGACCGCGGCGATGGCGCATCTCTACTCTTGACCTTTCAGAGACTTTAATTTCTATCTTATTAATTTTTAGTGATTTTAATCCAACACTTTTGATTATATTGTACAACATTTTAATTTTTAACGGCTCTTCCATAAGTTTATATTTGTACTTAATTATAAGTCTAGTTTATTATTTGCTATATTTGTCTCATGAAAATATGCGTATGTATTAATATTTATTTATCCTTAGATTGTAGAATTTTTTATAAGCTTTTATTTCAATTATCGTTAGTTGTTAAACTGTAGATATCTTCCGAGTATGTACCCTCCCGTGGTATTGCATTGCTTATTACCTTGAGCTTTCTACTTTATCATCAGCGGCGCGTTACCACGGTTAGATACACAATCGGATGAGTTACGTACGTGTACGTGTACGTGAATGCATATATGCTTAAGAGCGCTGTCTTAAGGTTGTCTTAGAAATATGGTAGGTTACGTCTTTTAGGGCGTTATGAAATTTTTTTTAAGTTTCGGGATGTAACGCCTTTAATAAAATGTGTCGTTGGCATTTTGACATTATTTTTGGTTTGAGGCCATCTCTCTTTTATAGCAACAATCGTGAGACCAATAGGAACATTTGTGAACAATGATACGGCGTCAAATGAAAATAGTTTATACCCTGGTGGGATTCTGACGTTTTTAATTTAGTTTGTATATTCAAAACTGTTTTTTACTCTTGATATTGGAGGAGTTATTTATATTATATTTGCTTATATAATCTTTTTTGTTCCAATATTTTACCAGGTCATTGACTTTAGTTTGAATTCCGTGTGTGAGGTCTTTAGATAATTGTTTATAAATTTCTTTGTCTGACAACGTGAAGGTTAAATCTGCTTAATACTCATCTTTATTCATAGCTACTGAAATGTTACCTTTGCCAGATTCACTAATTAAAATATTAGGATTATTGTTTAGAAATGTTGTAGCCTGTTTGAAGTCCTCCTTTTTTTTTTGAAATTCATTCATGAGATTTTTGTTCAAATTTGGTTTTTGGGCTTTACTGATGCAATTTACGAATGTTAATCTGGCTTCATACCGGTCTGTTTCTTGTATCTTTATTATGTTATATTCAAAATCAGTCCCAGAACGGCGGTTCTCCCTACGAACTCAGGAATTTGTGTACTGGTTAAATTAACAAATTTGCCTCTCTCTTTAGTAGGAATGTTGCAAGTAAGATTAGTATCGTTAATATTGGATTCAAAATTTGTAAATTCTAACTGATAATTATTTGAATAATTATTGCTTTTTCCATAAGACTATCAAATTTGGATTTGCAGATTTTTTATGTGATTCGAAAATTGTTTTAACTTTTTTTGATTCAAACTCAACAAAAAAAAACGTTCATACTTATCACGTATGAGACTTTTACTATCGTTACGCGCGACTTGACTAATTTACATTTTAGGTTGTGTACGGAGATGCAAATGTCTCTTATCTCATCATTTAAAGTAGAAATTTGAAATTTGAGATGACCTCAGATCCAAAATAATGTAAAAATACCAATGACACAGTTTCTTAAAGGATTAAGAACTTGCGCAAGCAATTCCTCTTTTATTTTTAACGGAGTATCCTAAAAACAAAAATCCGGCTTTCCAATGGGTTCTCCACTCTCCCCCATTTTATCAGATATTGATATGGACGATTTAGAAAAAAAGCTGCTTAGCATCCTTTCCAATACTCTTGAGGAAGAATCAGCCAATGGAATTAGCTTTCTGGACATCCTAAAAAAATGTGAAGGTGATTACTTAAAGACTGGCTTGTATCAAAAAGCAACCGCTTCAGGTCAATGCCTCAATTATTTTTCACACCATCCACATCAATATAAAGTTAACGTTATAAACAAGTTTGTTGATCGAGCGATAACCTTATCTCACAAAAAATTCCACGAAAAAAATCTTTAAAAAAATTTAAACGTTTTTAATAAACAATAATTATCCTCTACCCTTTATTAACACAGTCATCAAACGCAGATTGCACAACATACAGCAAAAAATTCTCAACGATGCACCCTCCCAAAGCACAGCAGCAGAACACGACATTTGAGTCATTCAACAAAATCGCTACTTTTCATTACCTTATGTACATGGACTATCTGAAAAAATATCTAGCATTCTCAAACCCTTTCACATAAAAACCTGCATTCCGTAATATCAGCGACCTAACGAAAGACATGTACAAACCACCAAGCAAATGTACAACAATGACCAAATATGCATGGTATAAAGATCATCGGTTTGATTTGGAAGAAACAAAGTTTTTGAAAAAACGGAACATTATAATAAACGAATGGTTTTAGAAATGATCCATATAGTTAGCAATCCTCTTGCAGTGAACCAAAGTTCCTTTACAATTGAAAAAGACAGTTTGAATATATAAAAACAGGTCTAATCACTTACTAAAGTATTAAATAAATACTACGCATAAGTAAAATCAGTCTATAAGTGGTTTCTTTTAAATTTTATTGTTGTTCCTTCCTGTTCGGGGAAAGACAAGAGGAAAAAAACCCTTACTACACTGTCGCCTAAGGGACTGGATTTACTATTTGTAACATAAACTCTGAGGCATAACAAATTTTCCTCTCACTATCCTCTTGCATTTGAGACCCTCAATCGCCAACAAACTCCACAGTTTTCACTCAGTTTTTAGTGAACATCGACGTTCAAAACTTGCACTTCTCTCTTGAGGAGGAAAAAAGCCAAAAACACGTCATTATGCCAAATAATTGGTACAAATTCTTATAAGGTTAGTAATAACATTATTAGACTACTTCTGAATAATTAAAATACATTGTTTTAGCAGACATCAAATTTGGATACTTATATTTGAATCTTAAATTCAAAATCTTAAATTTCCGTATACAAATTTATTTTAAAAAATATATTATAATAAGAATAATAATGATGAATAAGTAAAATATAAAAAAAAGCTTTTTATTAATGAAACATTTTTTTCAATATATTTTTATATGGAAAAAGTTTTTTTTTATGTAATATTAGTAACTTTACAACAGCAATATTTATTACTTAGCTGCGCCTGTCACCAATTTCAATATTTTTAACAAATTACGTCACAATACTATGGTTGAATAATAACCTGCATTTTGAAGAATACTTTAAAAATTAGTGTCAACTACAACATTTTTGATAATCTAACATTATTGCTCTGCCATAAAAAATTGAGGTAAATTTTTTTCGTATAAAAAGATAAATTTTTTAATATAACAAACTAAACATTTTTGTACTTCGCTAAAATAAAACAATGTTTTAGGATAACTGCAAGATTTATCAATAGTTGTTAATAAAATTAAGTCAACTTTAAATTTAAGTAATTTTATAATTTCACATCTGAGATATTAATCAAAGAATAATGCATCCAAATGTAAAACTGCGTACCTACAAGGTATCATGTACTTTTCACAGATTTAATAAAACTCACTGATAAGGGCCACTATTGTGTGCCGAAACATTTAAAACAACTTAATTATTTTCAATTCACCTGACCCTAAAGCCAACAACTTACATCAAGAATTTCTACAAAATTTTTTTTTTACTATTTTAGAAAAGTATACTTTTTTTTCTACTCTCCTAAATAATTAATATATATTTTTTTGAATTTTAAATTGTCTCTTTTTTATTTATTGTTAACAAAAGAAAATAATTCAGTCTATAATGATTCACAATTCCTAATTTTTTCAAACTTCGACATTTCCAACGCTTTCATAATTAGATATTATTTCATTTTTAATTGAAATCATTTTTTAAAAGCTTTAATTTTATAATTATTTTGTGTTAAGCACTTCTAAACCAAAAATGTATAATATAATTTAAACCAAAATATTTTCATTTTTTATTCTGGAAAACTTATTTTAATTTTAGCGATCAGAAATCAAAATTTTTAATGAGATTTAAAATTACCGTTTCTCTAATACGTTAATCTTTTTCATTTTTCGTATAATCACATTCTACATCTTTTTCAGATCCAGAATTTTCCTAATCCTCTTCAATAACGTGAATCTCATGTGTTCTGCTGTTGCATGAGATTGCCGGTATCGATAATTATTTTAGCTTATTTTATTTTACTTCAAATTGCGTTCGGATTCCTTATTTTTAAACAAGCGTTTCATTGCTAGTTCAGAGCACTGTTATAATATTTTAAATGGCTAAATGCTGATGATAGTTTTAAAGACGTGATTCCTAGTTGTTAAGTTTATTTTGACGTTGTGCAATTTAATTTAACTTTGTTAACTAATATTTTTATGAAATAAAAATTGTTATACTTAATTGAACAAGCATTGTTTATTCAAATTTGTGTGTAATCACTCTTTAATACATTTCATTTAAATAATGTAATTTAAAATACCCGCGCTATCTAATGCGCATGCACAGTATTTCTGGGTTTCAGCCATTTATATTACGCCTGTAATTTTACACTAAAATGGTAAAATTCTATTCATCCCAAACGACCAACTAGAAATTTTCCCATCGGCTTTTGATTTTATAGTGCTTTCTTATTTTTACAGAATTACGTAAATTTCCCCTAGTAATCATGCGTATCTTTATGTCATCGATTCCTAGCGTAAATTTACAACGGATTTTTTACAGTGTAATAGTGACATAAACTCTCTCAAATCTTCTGACATCTTGAATATTTTTGTACTCTTCTAACGTTTGTTTGCAATCATTTAAAATTAATATGTGCACGTGCGCATATGGTATAAATTCCGTATCAATAGGGCCACTTGTCAAATTAATTTTTCACACGCATATTCTGAATTCGTCCAAAATAAATTCACTCATTTTTGACAAACTCAAATATAGTTTGAAAGAAAATAGAATTTCGGGTAGAATTGTTTAGTCTAAAGCGCACAAATTTTTATTTGTGCATACTTAAAAAATGTGTGTTATTTTTGCAATTTTCAATCTTTTTTTTAACTGTAAAATATTGTTTGTTCATTCACTAGAAAAAAAATATCCACGTTAGTTTGATAAAATTTGAATCAAAATTGAAGGATATATGAAAATTGAAATATATTCATATATTATCTACAAGAGGTCCAGCGGTCTAACCCTGTTATCTGCAGTGTTCTATTGCAGGTTTTCAATTGTTTTTTGCTGGCTCGCATATTTCTGCGTTATTTTTCAAGCTGCGGGCTAGCTTATTGTGCCAAAATGTTTGGAATTGGAAGCCGGACATAGATGTGCTTGCAAAAATTTAAAATAGTTCATTTCAAAAATTTGCTAAGTATTGACTACATGACTACATGGAAGATGACGTGAAAGTAGCCACCAACAACTTTTGACACGCACATATACTTAACTACACAAACACACACTTACTGTTACTTTTACTAAGACTATTGCTACTTTTATTACGACTCTATTTTTTGATAAAAATATATCCAAAACTTTATTTATGTTTGTGAAAAGCAATGGCGAATGAATTCGTGATTGACATACTATATGATTTCAATTTACCAGAACTGATAGCGAAGTGCCATGGTATTCTTCAAATATACTGATAAACTAACTCTGATAGTTTGAACTTAAAGTTGCCATTAATTGAGTAAATAGTTCGCAAATTACAGATTTTCATATAATGTATAGTACGCTTCAAAAGTTTAATAGATGTCTAATACGTAAACAACGAAAAAAATATGTGTAATAAACCTAAATTCTTACGTTATAGATTGCACAATTATGCGGTATATAATGTTAAAACTTGCAATGTATGGTATCACGATTTTACGCTATCATAATGTGATAATTACGATATATAGCGCAGGAATTAAGGTATATATTGGAATTCATGCGCTATTGCTTTTTCCGTGTATGATATAAAATAATGTAGGACTCGAAATGGGAAAAAATGGATCAATTACGCATCTTATTAACTTCAGAATAATACCGAACTTTTTATTGAAATTTCCAGTTAATTGTAACATTTTTATTTGATATTTTGGTTGCGTATTTCTTTCTTCTCATTCCAATTAATTATGTACGCATATTGTCGTAAAAAACCTTGAGATTGGTGAACCGGTACCTAGTGGAGCTTCTTGTATTTCTTCTTTGGTCATTTCTTTAACCTTGCCGCTGTCCATGTTTATTTTTGCCCGTTTTTGAACTTTGCCTCTCATTGTATATATTCCACGAAGTGTTTTAGTATTGTCCACTATAAGTGCAAAGATGTCACCACTCGAGGTTGATAATACAGGTTGTACTTCGGTTGAAATGGGCGCAGCTATATTATATTTTCCTCTCAAAAAAATTGGCGCATCGGGAGGAAAAATGTACCTTCGTATTTGAAATTGCCGATTCTGATTCGAGTTTGGAATAAGACGAAGAAATCTAAGTTGTCTAGGAGCGTATCCAAGTACAAGTGAAGAAAAATCCCTGACAAGAGGAGTCCTAGACCTGGCAGGAGGAGTCCTGAATCTAGCAGTACAAGTCCTGGATCTAGCAGGACAAGTCCTGGTCCTGGAAGGAGAATGTTTGGACCTGGCAGCAGGTGACCTGGACCTGACGCGAAGGACAGGTTCTTCAGGAGAAGGAAACCTTTCAGGAGAACGCAAAAAATTATGCCTGTTGGGAGAATAAGAAGTTCTGGAACGAGGAACACCCGGAATCGGTTCGCCATTAGGTAAACACTCAAACTGCAAGCTTAACTCTGTAACAAGAAAGATAGGATTATATTTTTATTGCATATTGTTTTATCAGCATATTTTTTTCTTTCGCAGAGAGTAGTGCCCAACCTCATTTCGTGAACAGAGATCCCAGGATTATATGCAGGAGAGCAAAAACGAATTGTCACATTCCTCTCCAAGTTAAATACCAAACTCTTTTCCACTTTAAAAATTATGAATCTTCAACCAAAAAAAGTAATTTAACGTGTCTAAATGACAAGGTGCCATCTCGGTAGGATGAAATAAAATGGGTGCCATGTCGGGTGGCGAAAAATGGAAGCTTAAGAATCCCATATAAATACTATTGGGTACGCCAACACCCTCTGCAGTAGGGAACCTTCTTATTTGGTTCTCCTGAGATTGCACTTTGTCATTTGGACACGTCGAATTATCTTGAAAATCGTTGTATAGAAATTTCTGTTTTAGTTAAAAATGATGTTTCTGTATCAAATTCAAATTTTTTGTCTTCAAATTCAACTATCTTTAAAAAATGTTAAAGCTGAATCTATTTTATTGAAAATTTATCTCCATGGCTTGAAAGTTTAACTATTTTATTAAATATTAAGAAGGTGCACTCATTTTCAGAAAAAAAGTGGTTGCCAGTTGATCATTCGAAGACTCGTGTTTTGAAGCTATCCACGAATGGGCCCATTTTTTGTCATCTTTATAAGAAGTGAATCGTTGTGCAGACAGACTGTGAGTCATAGATCGGAAGAGGTGGTAATCAGAAGGCGAGATGTCTGGAAAATACGGTAGGTGGAGTAGAACTTCCCATTTCAGTGTTTCCAAGTACGTTTTGACACGTTTTGCAACTTGCGGCCGTTTTTCCTTTAATGCTTGGCTCAATCGCATTTCTTGGTTTCGACAAAGGTCGCCCATAATGATTTCATTTGGTTGGAGCAGATCATATTACACTTCGCCTTGCTGATCCTATAAAATAAATAGTATGAGCTTTGAGCCATGGATATTTAGTTATGGCGTTCATGTTGATGGTTGGACGAGCCTAATTAACGATTTTATACGCTCAGGGTTATCATAGCGAATCAGCATCTTAACGCCAGTGAAAATACGATGCAGAAATCCTTTTCGATTTTGCCGTTGGAGTAGCTGATCAGGAGCGAAAAATTTCCTTTCCAAATCTCTTGGTTTCAGATCGTACAGCACCCAATTTCCTAACCTTTGGACCGTTTCCAGTGCATGAAAGTGCCTAGAAATCGTTGGATGATCATCTTCCGATGATTCTGCAAGCTGCTCTCACACGGGTCTTCACCGAGTAATGTCTCAAATTCCTCATTCTCGATCTTTTTCGGATGGCCTGGACGTTCTTTGTCCTCCGTGTCGAGATCGCCACTTTTAAATTTTCGGAACCAGTACTCACGCGTTTCAATCGATAAAGTATAATCTCCGTAGGTTTCCAAAAGCGTTCGATGACTTTCAGCGGCACTTTTCTTCGAATTAACAAAGAAAAGAAAAAATTCCAGCAAATGCTGCTTAGTTTGTCCGTAAGCCGACATCTTAAATGCTACCAAAACTATGCTCTTTACTCTTCAGTAAAACGACACCTAATGAAAACTAAGGCCACATGATGGGGCTTTGACATAGTATTGTAACAATATGCCTCGTTGGGATATAGTACAAGTGACACCATCTGTTAAAAATCTCTTAACATTAATGCACACTCCCACTAGTCAACTTTATTGTTCGAAAATCCAACTGTTTTGCTCAGCATTCTATTTGGCAACTATTTGGTTAAAAATTAATTTAATTCTTTCAATGAAAATTCTTCTATTTTGTATGACAATTCATCTCTTCTGGTAGAAATTTTATTTTAGTTTTAATATGGGTTAAAAATATTGGTTATAAATATGGGTTACATAAGTTGAAAATTCAATATTTGATATTTTGTTTTCTTCCTAATCAGCAACTTTTGTGTGATTTTAGACTGACGTAACGTTTATTGAAAATGCACACATTTCGTTTATTCAGTCTTTGGATTTATTATTTTATTTAGTAAATATTTGTTTAAAGTGAAGTTTTTCACTCCCTCATAAGAAAAATTAGATTTTACCATACCCGCGCACCACCCAAAACCTCTTACGTAATTCGTGTATGATTCATTAGGAATATACCATATGTGCGCGTGCATAATGTATATGTTACGAATTCACTTATTCTGGATTCCCTTAGAATAAATTTAGATTATATTCGTTTTTATTTCGGTCGAAGGCAACTAAAGTGTGAAAAAATAGTCATTGGGCGAAAATGTAGATGAAATCGCCCAAATTCTGATTTGCTCATAGTTTTTAACAAATTTTTTAAGCTTATACATATATTAAATTATAATATTTACCATTATAATTGAGGATAACTGCGATGGATAAGAAGAGACTATAAACCATCTTCATTTTTTATAATTAGAGGGAACACTAAATAATTTAAATATGAAGAATTTTATTAACAATGTAGCTGCTGAATATTCCAGTGCTTCATTAGATTATATAATGCATATTTCGTGCAGTCCTTATCTCATAAATTATATGCCTCTATTTTCCCATTATCAGATATTTAAAAATGCTAAATAAATATTTACCAATGATAAAAATTGGATTTTAGAAAGTCTCCGTGTGTGTATGTGTCAACAATACTCTTTTTATGATAAGTCGAAAATCGTTGAGCTGGGGTCATAAAATTTGAAGAGATTGTACATAGTGCTAAATATAAAGCACATTATTGATATAATTTAGATCTAGATTATTCTTAAAAATCGTTCTACGTGTGAATTTTTTTGCGAAATTGATTACATTTCAGAAAAAAATGATACTTAGAATTAAATGAAATACGTCCTTTTTTGTGAAAAAGTACTGAGGTTAATTCATTAAATATCGTAGAACTTACACAACAAAATTTCAAAGTTCTAAATTTAAACGCCGAAATGTTTACAAATGTAAAATAAAATTTGAGTTTAGGAGCCCACAAATAAATCGAATTTTAAATGCCGATTACAGATCATCTGTTCTTCGCTTACATATCCTGTTTTTATTTTTTATTTTGAATTTGAAAATATTAAATATAACCTCAACTTAATTCCATTAATAAACAGAAATAAGTAAACTCCTCCAATATTATATCTCCAGATGCTAACGTTGAAAATCTAGATTGTTGTTCTATAGTTAAACATAAAATATGTTAGCCCTGAACATCTAGATGTTACGTTTGAACATCCATTTTTCTCCTTGATTAGAACGATAATACATTAACTTTTTATTGTAGTAATCAGTTACTTATAACAATTTTATTCTGCTTTGGATCACGAAGAGTATCATATTCAAGTTTTACATTTTTTTAAATTAAATTAATGTTCCAAATATACTTGTTTAAAAGTTTGCGTAATTCGTGCACAGCTCCCTGATGGAGAGTCTTGGATTTCTTTTTTGGTCATTAGTTCAACTTTGCCTCTGTACATGTTTATTTTTGACCGTTTCTGCACGTGCAATATTATTGTATACATTGCACGTAATGTTTTGCTTTTGTTCACTATAATTGCAAATACGTCACCATCGGACGTTGATAACACAGGTTGTGGTTTGGTGGGCACAGGCACAAGAATATTTAATCTTCCTCTCAATTGCAATTCTGTATTAGCTGGAAAAGTGTATATTCGAATTTCGAATTGCCGGTTCGGATTCGTGACGGGGATAAGCCGAAGAAATCTAAGTTCTTCAAGAGTATATCCAAGAACTAATTCAAATGAATGCATGGCAGCAGGAGGCCTGGAAATGGCAGGAGAAATCCTGGACATAGCAAAAGGATTCCTAGATCTAGAAGGAGAAATCCTGGAACTGGCAGCAGGAGACCCGACCCTGGCACGAAGAATAGTCTCACCATAAGGAAGAGATCTTTCAGAAGATCGCGGAAAATGATGATTGTCAGGAAAATAAGAAGCTCTGGAACGAGAAGCACACGGAATAGCGTCTCCATTAGGTAGACAATCAAACAGTAAACTCAATTCTGCAACAAGAAAGTTTGAGAGTTAAATTTCTGTTTTATATTTGTTTTTATGTGATTATGTAATATTGGTTAAATTCAAGAATTTTATTTGAAGATCATTCATTTTGGTTGAAAATTCATCTTTTTAGGTTCAAAGTTCAACTATTTTAGTTAAAAATAGACTGCGTAATTAAAAGTTGAATTCCTGTGTTAAAAAACATTTTTTAATTTAAGTTTTATCATTTTATTTAAAAATTCATCGTGTTTTACTGGCTATTGTATTTGTGGGATCGCCGTTTTGGCTAAACATCCTAGGGATGCTCTTAAGACGTCTAATGTCAGTACGAAAGATGCGCCAAGAACTTATTATGCCTTTAAGACCTCATTAGGATATCTTTAGGATACTAGACGTCTTATAGTCCAGGCTATCTGGCTTCATCCTAATGTATTTTTTCGACTAAAGTACAGCCTCGATTTCACGTTCAAAATGTGTTTGTTGAATACTGGTGTTGAACATAACCTCGCGTTATCCACCCGTGATTCTTCCGTCAACATTGTTTCAATAATTCAAATATATCTGAAAAATCGTTTTTTTACTCTTGCTCGACTGGATATTATTAGGAAGAGTCTGTATTTCACCCATTTTTAACTCTTAAAAATCCTCGTCCAATGAGACGTCGTGCGTTAAAATTTTAAGATTAAATATTTTAAATTTAAATTTTAAGTTAAAATTCTAGATCAATCTTAAAATTCTATAACCTCTTCCTCACACTACTCCCTTACCCACCGACTGACTCACGCCTACCCCGAAAGGGAAACGGCCCAATGGTGTAATAATAATAATAATAAAGTATTATTGGGATAGTGTTCTATCAAAGGTAAGAGCTCCGAGGGAAACTTTGCAAAAGATTTAATAATATCAATTGTATCAGAGATTGACGTGAGTAACAGAATTTCCTAAGAACGGAGTCAGTTCTTTGATGAGAAAGCATGCTCGTTTTGTAAGTTGGTGAGTTTATTGCACTGACGATCGGGCTGAGTGGAATATTGTCTTTGTGGATTTATGGGAGTCCCTAAAGTTTTTTTATGTATCTTCAGTTAGAAGATCCATGATTTTGTTGCTATAGTCTTCCTTAATCATTATTACTGTTGTTTTGCCTTTGTCCCGTATAATATTATGATACCTTTATTTCGATTGAGTTCTTCAATTGCGGTTTTTTTTTTTGTTAAATTTGAGGAGAGAAGTTGGGCGTAGCGTAAAATGTCAGTTTGAGGTTAGCCCTGAAGATGTGAGGTACAATGTTCTCGAAACATCAAAAAAATTCGTAATCTTTTACACATTTAGAACCCGAAATTATTTTAATGAATCACCGTCAAAACAATAAACCTGTTAAATATTAAATTACTCGTTAAAAATCAAATTTGTAATTTATTTTGCAATATCTGAATAAGCAGCCCAGACCGAGGTACAGAAATGAATAGAATATACATTTTATATAATAGAGTTGAACAGTTGCCGATGCTTTAACCTTTATTTTTCAAAGGCCTGCGCATAATTTTTAGGAAAATGCAAAGATCAAGTCCGTACCACAAGAAAAATACATTATCGAGCGTGAAGCGCGAGATCCAGCTATGCCAACTCTAGGCGCTCTCACTTGAAAGAAAACTTGCGCGCGTTTTTTTATTTTGAAATCAACATACTTCTTGTTTAAAATACCCAGTACTCATCTCTTTCGTTAAAAGTTTAACGATTTAATCTTGGTTAAAAAAGAAAATTTGTTGAAAACTCAATTTTTCAGTTTAAAAATTCAACTGTCTTCTAAAATAGGCAACTATACGTTTGCAAATGCAACAGCTTGTGATCGAAAATTTAATTACTTGTATTGCATTTTTGGTCAAAAAAAATATTATTTTTGCTTGAAAAATCGACTTTAGGGTTAAAAGTTCAACTTTTCGGTTAAAAATTCAATTATTTTATAGAAAATTCTTATTTTTGAATTGAACATTCATCTTTTTGATAGAAAAGTCACTTTTCTTGGTTGAAAATACAATTTTTTTAAATTTTCGGTTTAAAAATTCATCTCTTATAGTAGAAAATGAAAAAGTGTACATTACATCTTCGGATTTATTATTTTTTTATATAAAGATATTTCTTACATAAGATTTCCTAATCCCATATGGAACGAATTCCTTATTAGTTGGAACAACTTTTGAATTCCATCTTCTATTAAAACGCACGTATTCTGTATTCCCCCAAAATAAATTCAGATTTATTTCATACTCAATTTGAACAATGTCAAGTAAGGTTTGAAAGGAAATAGAAATTGATATAGAATGTAGAATAAATCGTACAAATTCTGATTAACATATGGCTTACAAAATTAAATTTAAACTTATAGATATAATATTATATTATTATACTATTATATTTACCAATAGAATTGAGGATAACTACTAAGGATAAGACGATACTATAACTAATCGCCATCGTTTCTAATTAGAGGAAAACTGAACAATGTAATTATGAAGAATTGGATTGATAAAGTAACTGCTAAATGTTCTAGTGTTCCACTGCATTATATAGTCATGTATAATATAAACGTTATCTAATATATTGTATCATTTAAGCTTGACCTTCTAAGATATTTATACTGAATTAGAGTTTGTTACCTTGAAACAAAATTTTCGTTGTCTAACGTGGTTACCGTTAATTTCGAATAATTATCACAGCCAAAGATAATTCTTTCATACAAACATTAATCTTATTGATATTATGTTTTCTCTTTCAGAAGTAAAATGGTTTCAGCGTAATAGGTTTTTGAAATAATATGCATATGACTTTTAAATTAAAGGTCGAAACATCGACAACAAAATTTTAGAGATTTTTCAGATCTCATTTAAAAACAATTTTGTTATTAAACATTTTATTTTTCCCAATGTCTTTTTCCAGAAATTTAATTTGTGTATTTATTATGCCATTTTTCACGAATAAAAAAAAACTAAGCGTCTTATTAAAAAACGATTAATAACTAATTAGTCCAAGAATTCTTTTTTTTTATTTTCAATGTTGTTTTATACGAATAAAATAAAAACTATACGCGTCAAATGAAAAAGTGAATAATAAAGAATTTGTAGATCTTTTTTTGGTACACTATTTTTGTCTTTTGACTTTTTTTTCGTATCTTTCATATTTTTTAATCGTGCGTTATATATTCTAAAACTTTTATTTTCTTATGTTTTTTATATATAATATATAATCTTAAATAAATATCCTCAAACAGTTTTAAAATGTCTCGAATTTGTTGATTATTAACCAAAATAGCTAGCTAACGAAATCGCCCTTTACTTTTAGGCCTTGAAAAACTGCGCCAAAATTCAATCCAATCTTCTCATTTTTTTGAGAGTTATCATGCAATTTTGTTGCCTCAACAAAATAATTTTGTTGCTCTTCATGAAACAAAACGGTTTTGTTGAGCCAACAAAATTTTTTTTGAGGCCTTTTGTTGGCTGAACCAAACTGTTTTATTGGCATAACCAAGTTTTTTGTTGAGCAAACTAAATTCCTTTGTCAGCCCAGTACAATATTTTGTTAGTTTAACAAAATGCGTTGGTTAACCTAACAAAATACTATTGTAAGGTCACCCAAATTATTTTTTTGTCTTGAATAAATTGTTTCGCTGTCTTAAAAAAGTAGTTTTGTCGACGTAGCTAAATATATTTTAGGTAAAAAGCATACATGTTGTACTCTTAAAACCTGAATCACTCGTAAAAACCAATTATTTGGTAGCTAAAAGTTATTAACTAATTCATTAAATGGTAATTATTACTGGGTTTCACTTTAAAGCAATTTATTTTTTCGAAAATGTCATTGAATAAGAAAAGTTAATTTAGTTAATTCTATTCAATGATGGAAACAAGTTATGCAGACATGAAAGTCAGTTTAAATCACAATTTAATAAATAAGTTAATATTTTTTCTAACAAACAGCTTTTTCACAACTGATTCAAGTTTTGAGAGCATAACAATTGTCCTATAATACTAATAAAAAATACCACAAATCACGGATGAATGACTGAAGGTATTAAATAAAAATATTTGATATATAGAATGGTTAATCGGAATGTCCTTATTTATTGTACAGAATATTGAAGTAAACATTTTGTTACATTTTATACATAAGTATTAATCCCAAGTGACAAACGCGTGTCCTTTTACATCAATATTGAAACACCTTACAATAAAAGCCGAATTTGGTTTTTTATCTATTAAAATTACCTCGAATTTACAAAGTGTCGGACCGCTAACATCAATTAGGTCAAAGCTGTTTATAGCAATATTTTTTTGGTACTTTATACCCTTTATTTTACTCCATGATAAAGCTCGATGCAAATTTGGTAATAGTGCCTGAAAATCAGCAAAGTTTAATAAATTTTTAACATTTTCTGTTACATCTCGACCAAACGAGATATCTTCCATGAGTCCTCTATTGTTAAGAAATCTATCAGCAAGTCCTAGCTGATGTCTCTTCGCTAAAGTCGCAGGCAAATTTACCCGAGAAGTAGTCACATGAGCCGCTATTTTACCTTCCTTATGCTTTGCTTCGTATCGCATGCACCAGATATTTATAAGAAGACGGATTGATCTCAGAATCCGCGTATAGTAGACCATAAAATGGTGTTTGGGTTTGGAATTTTTTTGAAATAATTCTCTAGACAAAGTATGATGTTTAGTCACAAGATTTGCAAGTCGGTCCAAATCTTCTGAACTAAAAAAAAGGTTTAAATAATATTCAAACTATTTCGTAGAGACACGTGTATAAAATCCAGTATTTATTGTCTTCAGGTACTTTGTCTCCCATTAGTAATCCGAAATATTTAAGAAATTTAAAGTGTTCGGAAGCATAAAATCCCAATTTATTGTTTTTTAATTTTTCTTTATTAAGAAATGATGGTATATCCCCACTACCTACTAGCCCGAAATCAAATCTTACAATTCTATTGTTTAGTTCTTCCAACGTAAATAATTTCAATTCATCTATGAGACCTGTAATAATAGCTGACATATCGCTCGGAATTACTCCTTCTCCGACGTCATGCATAATGTCAAACGCAAGATTTTCAACTATGTGGTAAGATTTTAAAACGTTAAAGACACATTCCTCAGATATACCAGTGTTCGAAACATCATTCTTTTTTACATCATTCTCGTAATCTTGTATACTTCTTAATAAGGTCTAATCCTCACAGGATCGTTTTTGTAGAACATTTTTGGCGTCTTTGTACACTCTGCGAGGGTGATAAGCCGAAAAACTTTTAACTAAACCTCCGATCTGATGTAAGCCTATCGGGGATGGAGAAAAAAGAGAGCCCAGAAAACGAAACAAACGCGAATCAAAATTGAGAAACTACAGAAACCGGATGTGCGAATAGATTTCCAAACTA
>JAAAKG020065197.1:0-17618 GCA_010014905.2 Druon quercuslanigerum
TGAGGATCTTCACTTGGGGTGATTGCTAGAGAGATTGATCAGCAACCTGGGTCGGAGCAGTGTTGCGGAGTGAACATGTTGCTTAAATAAATAACACGAGATTTCCAGATCAATCTATAACTTGTATAACCCCTTCCTCACACTACTCCCCTCCCTGCCGAGTGAGTCACGCCTACCCCGAAAGGGAAACAGCTTAATGGTGTAATAATGAATAATAATTACCTTTACATCAATGCAACAGCAAAATGTTACTAATAACAAAATTTACCATAACCCGCTCTACGTGGTTCACGCCTACGCACGACTTTACATGCTACTATCGAGAGATTTCGTAAATGTAAACGTTGTTCGTCTTGCCAAAACAAAGCGAGTCACAATGTTTCAGCTTGTTACCAATCATTAACAAAAAAGTGTCATGGCGCGAGTAAAGAGAGTAAAGAGCATATGAAGATATCGTTAAAGAATTGGAGACGAGGAGAGACAGATAGAAAGGAATATAGTAAAAGAAAAAAGGAGCACGAGAAATTACTCCATGTAAAACGAAAGGGGGAGAAGGCGAGGTACATGGAGGAGGTAGAAAAAGCAATAATGGAAGAAAGAGAATGGGAGGCGACCAATAGGGAAAGGAGTAGATGGAAAGGGATAGTTAAAGAGATAACTATAGATGAATGGACGGTATATTTTAAGAAATCGCTAAAAGAGGTGGATAGCAAGGTGAAAGGGGAAGGTAGAAAGATCAAAGAGGGAGAAATGGAAGGTGGAAATGAGGTGACTAGAGAGGAGGTTAATCAAGCAATTGAGAAGTTAAAAATAAACAAGGCGAGAGCAGAGGATGGAATGGAGAATGAAGCGTTGAAATTTGGAGGAAAAAGCCTTAGAGAAGAAATATCGAAAGTATGTAATAGAGTATGGAGAGGGGAGGGATGGCCGATGGTGTAGAGAACAGGTTTGTTAGTTCCTCTATTTAAAGAAAGTAGGGATAGCAAAGTGTAAGATTATAGAGGAATCACTTTCATGCCAGTAACTTATAAAATATATGCGGAGGTTTTTAGGAAGAGATTAGAAGAAAAGTAATAATATTATAAAATGTTCGGTTTTTTGATCAGTGTAGTAATATATGAAGGTGTTGGTTTTTTGATCTACTGATCTTCAAGTTTTTCACTTAAAACAAGCTTTCGGCTCCACGATGTGGAGGCTCTTCAGGTTACATTTTTGTGATTCCTTTTATCTATCTGAAGAAATTAGAACAGGGTCTTTTTAAAAAACTAAGTCAAATTTATGAGTAATGTTAAACATTATAAAATACAGAACATAACCCATAAACTTACCGAAGTGACAGTTACGTTCGGAGTCGACTATGAGTACAAACATCATGGTTAAAAACTTTTAAACACAATAAAAAATATGTTATTAGTCGAAACATTATTCTTCTTCTCCTGTTTTTGCGTCAACATTGTAAAAAATTAAAACTAAAATTGTGGGCCAACACACATTGTTGTTCGCAATTTCGGGAGAATGGTATACTACGTCACAAAACATAACTGACTATATATTTTAGCTTTCTAAGTCTGCGTACAGATGGTCTTTGGCGCCTATTTTCGAAACTTAAAAGGGATTTACATATTTAAAAAAAATTATTTTAACAATTTTTTGTTGATAAAATAAGACTGTGCTATATTTTACTCAGAAATTCTATATCGGATCTTTTCTTAACAGAGTTTGTATTCTTGAACATATAAAACATTTCTTTGAAATTTCTCTTTTTATTATGTCTTTCATGACTTAAACTTTTAGTCTGTGAAAATAAAAATTGATGATCATGAACATGTGAGTGATCAACTAATGCAGTGCCTCTTGTATCTTTTTTGCAATCATTTGTATGTTCTTTGATCCTAGTTTCTATGTATCTTTTTGTTTGTCCCATGTAAACTTAACCACATTCGCATGGAATGTTGTAAATTACATGTGTTTTTAGATTAAAAGGAGTAATATCTTTGTTATTGGAAAAACATTTATACAAGTCTTTTTGGTATGAAAAAAAACCAACACCTTCATATATTAGAAGAACAGGTTGAGGAGAAAAAAATTATTCCAAACAATCAAACAGGATTTATGAAGAGGATGGGAACAGTGGATAATATTTTTGTTTTGAATTATTAAGTCAACAGAAACTTGGAACACGAAAAAGGAAAACTAATTGCTCTTTTCGTTGACTTTAGGGCAGCTTTCGACTCTGTGAATAGGAAAGTTTTGTGGAAGGTAATGAAAGAAAGGAAGGTGGATGAAAAGTTCATCGAAAGAATTAAAGAGGTCATTCCGGTGACGAAGACAAGGGTGAGGATCGGGGAACAGAAAGGGGAGGAGTATTGGACAGGAAGGGGTTTTAGGCAAGGGTGCCCGCTGAGTCCGTTGTTATTCATAGTAGTATGTTTTTAACAGACCTAGAATAGAAAATGGAAGAAAAGGAAAAGGGGGTACAGTGCTAGGGAATAAGAGAATATACTCGTTCGCGTACGCGGATGATGCGGTGATTCTGGCAGAGAATGAAAGTGGAATGAACTTGATAATGAAGGAATTTGAAGAATATGTGAGAGAGAACGACCTGACAATTAATGTGGCGAAAACAAAGATAGTGTGTTTCACGAAGAGAAAGAATGAAGTAAAGTACTGATGGGAGATAAATGAGGAAGTGGTGGAAATGGTAGAGGAATTTTGCCATTTAGGCTTTTGGTTCGAAGCGGGAGGTGGAAATAATCTGCAGGTGAAAAAAAGGATGGAAAGTGCGAGTATGGTGATGGGTCAAGTGTGGGAGATTGGAAACAGAAGATTTAAATAAGACTGGAAGATGAGAGTATGGCTATTTGATGCGCTGGTATGGTCAGCGAGGTGTTATGGAGTGGATATTTGGGGGTGGAAGGAGTACAAAAAGGTAGAGAATATGCAAGAGAGATTTCTGAGATGGATTATGGAACTGAATTGGAACTTTTCAGGTTATGTGCTGAGAGAAGAAGCAGGGAGAGAGGAAGTGGTGATAATACAGAGGAAAAGGGTGTGGGATTTTGAAGAGAAACTAAAGAATGGTAATGAGAGCAAAGTTGCACAAGTATGCCTTCAGGAAATATTAAATAGAGAGAGGAGAGCAAACACGGGTCAATTAACATGGGAGGGGGAGAGATGGCAAGTTAGAAGTGAATGTAGAATGTTTGACGACAGGAGGGAACGGAAGGAAGTAGAGGGAGAAATGAACAAGAAGAATGAAGAGAAAAGGCAATAAAAGATTATGGGACAACCATTTAATTGTTTACAATATTTTCCTTTAAAAGAGAAAACCATGTTATTGAAAATAGTTCTAGTAGCGACTAAAAATTCATTTTTCTTTATTTTAATTGGATTTTTCTTTTGTATTAGTTTTTCTTCAATGCAGTCGAATGCTAGATCTAATGAAATGTTATCAAACATTGAAACAATGTTCAATGAAACTATAGACTGTGCTGAAGGAACTTCAATTTTATTTAAGGTGTCCTTGAAATCCCAGCTATTTTTAACAAATGATTCTGTGTTATCTAAAACCGGTATTAAAATATTAGAAATATATTTGGCTAAGTTATAAGTAGGAGATCCAATTGCGGACACAATTATTCTCCATTTAAAATTTTGTTTGTACACTTTTGGAAGAGAATAAGCTTTAGCTACAGTAATATTATGTGTTTTTTATTTATATGCCGTTTATTTAGTTTAGTTTTAATTTTATCATTTATTTAGTTTTTGTAAATACAGACAAAGGCACCATAACGGTAGTAGTTAATAGAGATAATTATGATGAAACTGTGGAAAACATGCTCAACATTTATAATTTATATAAAAAGATTAAAACTAGTCTTGGTCCAACAATAGAATAAAAATGTAATGATATAGCTTTTCAATTAAAGAAAAAAAGATTAATAATTGAACAAACGGTATGTAAATTAAAAACAGATAATAGTACTCTAGCTGAAGCTTATTCTCTTAAAAAATTGCACAAACCAAATTTGAAATGGAGATTAATGGGGTCTAGAATTGGACCTTCTACTTATAACTTAGTCAAATATATTTCTAATGTTTTAAAATCGGTTTCAGGTAACACAGAATCATTTGGTAAAAATAGCTGGGATTTCAAGGACACCTTAAATAAAATTGAAGTTGCTTCAGCACAGTCTATAGTTTCAATGGACATTGTTTCAATGTTTGATAAAATTCCATTAGATCTAGCATTCGAATGCATCGAAGAAAAACTAATACAAAAGAAAAATCCAATTAAAATAAAGAAAAATGTATTTTTAGTCGCTACTAGAACTATTTTCAATAACATGGTTTTCTCTTTTATTGGAAAATATTGTAAACAATTAAATGGTTGTCCTATGGGGTAGGCAATGTCTCATATAGGTTTATATTTGGTTTTAGAATATGTGGAAACAAGAGCTTTGAAAAAATTAAATTTTAAACCTATTTTATATAAAAGGTATCTGGATGATATCTTAGCTATTTTTCCTACTGAAAAAATTGACGATTTAATAAATACTTTTAATAGTATTGAAAATTCCATACAGTTTACATTTGAGCTGCAACATAATAATTCAATAAATTACCTTGATTTACAAATTATGAAAACGAATGAAGGTATTTACTAATTTGCTTAAAAAACGTTCATGATCTGGTAGATATCTTAATTTTAACTCTCATCATTTATATTGTCAAAGGGTCGGCCTAATAAAAGACTTAACCGATAGATACATTAATTTGATAGATATTAGATTTAAGAAAGAGAATTTGTTTCAAAGTTAAATCATATTAGTTCAAAATAATTATCCCCATTTTTTAATAAATAGTATTATTCGAGAAAGAATTCATGAAATTTACAATGGTTTTAGTAAGAAAAATTACTGGGTTATCACATACAAAAAATCAGATTTAAAACTTCCGTTACCGCAAGGCATGTTCAAGGGTTAAAAAATGGTTGTTTAATCAAAATGATATTGACGATACCGACTTTCAATACAGGTCTTTCACAATATTGTTGGAACTTAAACCATTATATTGATTTTGATTTTAACAGCATCTTTAGCAAATTCTTGCTAGAGAGAAAAATACATATGAAAGACGCATAATAGAATCCATTTTTATAAAGAAATATCACAATATTACGATTAACTTACAGACACAAATTATGAATGTCAACAAAATATATCAGAGAATTATAAAATAAACAAAACCAAGTTAAAATTTCTGTTACATTCGCGTACTTTTCTCATTTGCGGTTCCTTTAAATGACGCCATTATTCGGTATTAATGAATTTCCCGAGTTAATGCATGTCTCTTGTCTGCTTTGGTATATGTTCGTCGTTATCCAAAAAACTTATAAAGATGTTGTGATTTTCACCAATTAAGATTTAGTATCTCAGAAAAAGCCTCTGCAATTTTTATGAGGCTTTTATGTGATACATTTTTTATTCGTTTTATCTTAATTTGGTGACACACATCAGTATTATTTTAAAAAATTGACTCTTAACTATTGACAGATGTTTGACTCCAAAATTGATTATTCTTATTTTCACACGATAGAATAGAATAACCAGTAATTTCGTTTTAATTCTTTTAATTCCATGAAGAACGTGCAACCCACAAAAAATTCTTATTCATATTTACATTGACGGTCGAAGAAAGGATTGATTTGATTTTTATCAAATCTACTTATTAATAAGTTCTGTTCCAAAAGTATCCGATCTGTGTTCAGAACTCTGCGTTGGCGTTGGCATTACTCGTCGAATTCCGGCTCATGGCATCCTTCAAAGAATCCCCATTCGACTGAAGAACATGCTACCATTGGTATTTCCACGCCCTGAAGCAGTTCTGGATGTCAGTTTTCGGAATGGCCTTCAGTGCAGTTGTCGCATTAGTTTTAATCGTCTTTGTGTTGCTAAAAACGCGCCCTTCGAGCGAAATTTTTAATCTTGGGAACAGCAAAAAGTCACAATGGGATAAATCGCAACTGTACGAAGGCTAGCGAAGTTCTTTAATCTTTTATTTTGCAAAAAACTCTTTTACAAGGTTCGATGAATGTGCTGGCGCATTATTGTGGTGAAGAAGCCAGTTCTTACTGCGTCACGCAATCTTTTCAGAACTTATTGTTAATACTTTTTCTTTACCATCTGACCTTTTAGAGCGTATTCATGATAAACAACACCTTCCTGTCCGCATAAAACAGTGGGTATATTCATGAATTGGCCGTTGCACGCCTGCCAGAGTAATGGTCACTTACCACTGAAGTATCACCCCTTCTGAATTGCCTAAACCACTCTTTAGTAAAAATATTTGATGAGAATCATCACTAGATAGTTTACAAATCATAACGATCCTAAAATGCGACAGGCACGTGATTAGATGTTTTCGCAACTGCGTACACAAGTCGACCAAATATTTACAGATCGATGAAACTTAGTAAAGGGGCCTCACAGATATCCTCCCTGAATGGTAAATACCTATTTTGACGATAGTACAACTAGGAAAAAATTATATATCCATGGCTCGCTTTTGAGAAATTTTGAATCAGGAAAACCAATAATTATTTGTTTAAGCAATGAAATAACATTTTTTTTTTAAATTTTACTACCCAAAAAATGGCAATAAATGAAATTTCCTTCAGAATTTACAATCGTTCCGTATAGGTACCGGATGTCCCTGGATACGAATATGCATGCCGAGTAGATTCTGGCTAGGATCAAATAAGTCCCGGATAGAATTTCTAGCCCTTCCACACAGGTTCCGGATAGGCCCGGATACGAAATTCTATCGGGAGTTTTAAGCAGGGTTGAAAATTCCCACATATTAGTACTCCCTCCACTGTCTCTTCTAGTAATCTCTTCAGCGTTCCTTCTCCATTAAAAAATGATGAAATGATTTTGAAATTACTTTTTAATAGTAGCCAATCTTCTATATTCCGGGAAATATAACATCTTGGGTGACTGTTTCCTAATTTCAGGGAAGCAGAGAAAATTCCATCCTCATTTAATCCAACTCCAACAACAGCTTGTTTGGTGAATGAAGAATTTAAATTATACATTATAGAAAGTCATAATTCGATTCGGAGGTATACGAGATATCTTGATTTATTTATGCAAAAAAAACTAAAATCAAATATTTGCTGTCACTTATCTTAGGTCTGTTGAAGAACTTTTCCAGAATGAGTTCCCTAAGATGTTTAGTTTTAAGTATAATGAGGCCTAATATACAACTGAAGGCTAAGTGTTAATGCAAGAAATTATATAGAATGAAGTGAACGCGATTATGGCTTCTTTTTTCTCTTCCTTGTACTCCTCACATTTGTCCTTCCCTTCCTTCTCTTCCTGGTCCTTTTTCTCATCCTCCTCCATTAAATTAGAACCCGTGATTTTTACTAAGTTAGTATAGTCTGAGACAACAGCACATCAACGTGTTTCGAAAGCAAAGATATATGCTAAGTCAAATCGCAAAAACAGGCGATGAAATTCGACGGCAATAGGGTACGTTAAACTTCGATATAAAAGCTTCTGAAAGTATTTTCAAAAAGACGTTTAAACCTATAGACACACCACTACAAAACTAATAGATATATCACATATATCGATCAAAACAAAATAAATTTATTAGAGAATATAATGGAAAAAGGTGAAGAGGAAGATCAACAAGAAAGTGAATTACTGCTGACGGCGGTGGCACTGATGGTTTTTTTTTGATTTTCAAAAGTATAATATCACTATGATTGAATAGAACGTTAAACCTATTGAAAATTTGACAAAAAAATTTATTGGACTATTAAATAAAAATAGGAAAAAATATTTGGATATGTTTTATAGTGTACGAAAACTATTTTTATTAGAGTTATAAAACGGGATTAAAGATTATGGCCGCAATTTTGAATATTTTGTCTGATTTTTTGCATAGGTCGTCTAAATATTATTCAGTATTAGGTGTGTGAGCGATGATGCTGCAGGTATTAAATTACGAGCCTAGTGTTTTGAAGCTCGTCCCTTAGCGCTGACATACTTAAACAGCGGCCGCGAGCGTTGGAGGTGACAGCAGTCATAATGTGCTCGATAAATTCGTTAATTACTCCACGTAAGCGGACGATTCTCTTTAACTTTTTGAAGTCGGTGTTACACCGTTTAATGAGCCACAAGGATTAAATGACAATAGGGATGGCATAGGTGTTGATTACCCTGATTTTGTTTACCGAGTTGAGAAAAATCTTCATAATCAATCTGATTCTCGTAGTGAAGGCAGTCGTTATGCTTGTCTTAACTATCGTATGCTGAATATCCTTAGATACTAGAATACCCAGATATTTATATGACTCGAACACAGCCATTGCCTCGATGTCATTTGCAAACTTGTTTTCGTACTCTGCGGTCCCTAACTACCCTCTACTTAAATGCACTGTTCAGCATTTATCTAGTCCGAACTCAATGTGGATGCCATTAGAAAACCACTTTATGTAAGCGATCTATTGCTGCAATTTCTGGGCTGAACTAGCGTACAGTTTTAGGTCATCATGTACAGAAGATGGTTCACTTAATGAATATCCTCGTTATCATGTATTCTGAACCCATGCGACATGCTGTTTAGTATTTTGCTCAATGCATATTGATCTAGTTATCCTTGGTTGTCCATGATCAAAATACTTGATTATTATACCCTAAAGCTCCATCGCTCGAATTGGAAAGACAATGATGCGTGAACAGATTTTGTAAAGTTTTAAGACTTCAAGCAAATAGTAATGTGGCACGGAAGGAAAAGCTTGCTTTTAGTTAATGTACGCTAATTTAAGTTCCTTTAGATTCTTACGAGCGTAAATCATAGCAACAGCGTTTATAGTGACTACATTTTTACTGCCTCCCAAGTTTTTACTATATATTTTTTGTTCTTCTGTAAATATGTGATTCTCGTCGCAATAAGAATATACATTATCTTCAATGGTAGCTGTAAGACATTTAGAAATTGTTGGAAGACAGGCTATCAATTAAAACTCAGATGGTTTTAGAGCGCCTTGCACTCTGGAAGAGTCTCGGCGGCCTATGCGGTGAACACTAGCCTAGCAAGGAAGTTGTTATCTCTGCAGACTCATGGGACCGGTAAATATAGAGAAAAAGGTTCTCTAAGTACTTAAATCTGTTTCATTTGGTGGTTCGGAACCCACCTTCAACTGTAGACCCCCCTCCTACCATCAAGTAAGTGTATAGGGGATGCGTAAAGGAATATGGAAGAAGGTAAAATAAAACTGCAAACCGTTAGGAGATAAATTAGAAGCTTCCATTCCATTCAATTATTTTCTAAAAACACCTTGCCAACACATGATGCACACTCGTCAGGTACTTGTAGCAGAAGTTGTGTAACATGTCCGGATCTGCAGCTTTCCAGTAACTTGCCCTTTTCAAGATCGCTAAAACATCTAAAGCTGTGATGTTTGTCAGCTGAATTTCAGGACTATTGCTTGCCCTTGCTTTCTTCAGCTTGAACCACGCAGTGTCCAAATTTCATCTATTCATTTTTCCTCGAACACCCGATCAGTAATTTCAGATTTTTTCATGTAGTTCAGTCACATTGGGAATGAATATCTCAGATAAATAAAATGGTACAAACTAACAGCAAGGCGCATGTCAATGTGTCTTTATTTCTGCGTTGATTAAAAGTTTGGCTGTTATTATGCAAAAATCTGGCGAGGAACTGTCATCGTTTCTTTGCAAAAAAACACTGTAATCATGAGCTTTGAGTAGATAGATATACTTTGAAAAGCTCCTGCATTATCAAATTTGCCTATAAAATTCCCAAAATTATAAAATTATATTACTCAGCGGGTCTCTGGAAGCAGGGTCGAAGCTACTTTGAATGTACTTAAAAATAATAATGTTATATCAACAAACCCAAAAAATCCAAAAAATTCATGCATATTCAACCAAAACTTTATTTTTGAAAGAAATTCTCAGTCTTCTAGTAAAATTTCCAACAAAGTACAAAAATTTTAAATGACATTGCTGTATTTTTTCCGAAGACGATAAATGTTCAACCAACCATGAAATGGTTCAAATTTCAATAAAAAAAGATAATTTAGAAAAGAAACAAAATTTCCATAAAATTTTAAAATTATAAACCAAAAAAACGGCATTTTTAACTAAAACGATGATTCTTCAGAAAAAAAAATGTTTAACAAAGTTGTTCCGAGTTCAAGTTCGTTGAAAAAAAGGTATTTTTTAAGTTTCGACACGTAAAAAAGATATTAAAAGTACGGTGTCAAATAATTGTGCACGTTGAAAGACATATTTTGTCAACGAGAAAAATAATCTACTAATTTTTAAGAATTGTAAGCAGATGAAAAGCATTGTTTTATTCAAATTGAATTTAATACAGTTTTCTCGCTGTAATGAAGAAACTTCTCAAAATAATATATCTACAAAGTTTTCAAATCATACACGATTTTCTGTAAAATGTACAATAAGATGTTCGAAAATGAATCGAGTTTTTCCTTTGAAGAAGAAACATTTAGTACGCGCGTAGCGCGCTCTATTTTCGTTACAAAAAAGCATGTTTACCTTACCTTTTGCTAAGTTAAAAGAAATTCCCTCTCAAAAAATATCACGATTAAGGAAAATGCAAAGTAATTCATATCAGCGCTGAAAGGGCAGGGTGCAGATGCATTCTCTGCGCGCTTCTTTGAATGTACCGCTATACTTCAATGAAGCAGACGCATCTACTGCGTCGTTATTAATTGAACGTTTTTATATGGTTCAATTGACAGAAAATTAATACAGTTCTTCACATTTTGTTCGTTATCCTGGGCGCAGTAGAACTAAACATATTTTTTTTCTGGTGAATGACTTTATAGTCACTTTTATAAATATTGTATTTTTTAAAGAAGATATGAGTTCTTAAGAATTTGAGAAAAAAATAAAATTTTTTTTTGAATTTTATACGCAAATTTGTTAATACAGGATCTTCTCAAATTTGAGCAATCTACTCGATAAGCATGATTTCGTTGTTTTTTTGCAAAGAAACGATGACAGTTCCTCGTCAGATTTTTGCACAATGCATCTTACTGTTAGTTTGTACCACTTTATTTATCTGAGATATTCATTACCAATGTGAGCGGACTACATGAAAAAATCAAAGAGTAGTCATGTCTTCCAATTAAAGGAATTCGTGTCTTGCTGGTTATTTTGATATACATTCAGTTCACGATAGAACCTTCTTTCATCTGACTGAAAGGTACGATTTCGTTGCATTCGTGCACCACTTTTCTTGTGCCGACGCAGTCGGAAAGTAAGAACATCAAGTCTCTACTGTTTGCTGTATATAATCTCATCCAATATTGATGGAGCTAACTTTGCTGACAGGCATGTCCAGCCTGATCTTCCACGGTGCATCTCGATCAATTGGTGTGACAAGAACTGCATTAGCAGGCCTAGTTCTGCGGTCCAGCGTTCTAACGGTTGCCACAGGTGCACACCATACAAGAGTTTGCACCTCTAATGCAGTTTGTGTCACGTTCAAATACGTAGGTAAAGCCTTTGCACTGTATTGGCGTACACAGATCAGTTGTAATGTACATCTTGGGCAGAGAATGCCTTAGTGTTGGTTCTACATATCTGAACTCTAGTGAAGCATGAACAAAATTCCTTTAAAAGTGCAATAGTCTTTCTGGGATTTTTCTGTTCACATAATTGTTATTAATATCCGGTTGTGGTTGTAGTGGATCGAGTACAAGTTTTTCATTACCCCTAGTACCTATACTTTCAGCTTCAATCAACTCTTCGCATTCTACATCTTCTAAAGGAAGTTCATCAATAGGAAGCTGCTGTTCCCCTTTTATTTTTATAGGAGCTATTGCAACAGCCGAAAGCAATCTGTTTACAGATATTGAGTGTACGATGTAACGAAGATGTAACGACTCGCTTCAATACGTGATTTAGTTTTCTGCAAAAAATTTCTGCACATTTTTTATCATCTTCCGTGAGAAGATTCACATGAGGGACTTCTCAATTTCCCAACAAATGTTATTCTTTGCATTTTGTGAATTTAACTATGACTTATTATTATTATTTTTACCCTCAGTTTTTATATCAGAGCCATGATGCAACAAAGAGTGATATGGTCTGTTACATTTTTGCATGAACATTTGCTAGGTTATTTAAATGGTCTATGACCAGGTTTCTACAATTATAACAAAAAATATTATTTTTTCTCAATGTATCATATCGCTGATATAAATTTTGAGTTTGAAATTTCTGACACTTTGCGAGTATATGTTTAGCCTGACAAAGAGCACATTTTTTAATTAAATTATTCGAATTTGATTTCATTTTCGAGTTCGTATGATGTGATTTTATATTTCCATTTCGTTGAGAACTACAATCTTGTCTTTGAGGATTGTTGGTATTTAAAGCGTGAATTTGTTTTTTCAAAAAAGTTTCAAATTCACTAAGTTTAGGATATTCGTTAGTATTACCTAAGGATAATTCCCAAGATTTTTTAGGTTTTTTATCGAGGCGATTTACAGTACCGTATAAAAACAACAAATCACGTTGAAGTTCTGCATCATCTAAAGTGTCAAGTGAATCAATAGTAGTTTTATATTTATTATAAATATGTTTTAATTGAGGTCTCGACTCTTTACTAGCAACAGAAATTAAAAAGAAATCATCTAAAACTTTATTGGCAATTGAATGCTTATCTTCATTTTGGGTATTCAGTGAAGTCCACGCTTTTGTGTAATTATAATTAGTGATACAAAGCGAAATAAAAATTGGAGCTAGTTCACCTTCGTGACTTGAGATGAAATACTGAAATACAGAAATACTGAAATACGCGAAAACTTTGGTAAATTTATTTTCAGTAAGTTTATATTCACAGAGTTATCTTTTAAAGGTTGTTTAGATAATCCATTGCTTAGACGTATTTATAGGAAGCATCAGTAAATTTACCATTGATGAAATATTTTTCTGTTCTTTTCATTAAAGATTGCAGCTGCATTGATTTGATAATGTAGAATGACTTTGCGTTACAGCAGATTTTAGATTATCTTTCCCAACTATGATAAAGTTTGTAATTGTACGATTGACGAAACCAATCTGTCGCTTTGTGTATTTATTAATGCCTTAATCGAGGCCATGATAAGTGAGTTATTTTCAATTTAATTCACAGTCACTGTCTCACTAATAATGTAAATTTACTTACCACTATAGGCATACCTTAATTGTTGTCGTTACCGGTATGCATCTGCTGATGTGTGCGTGAGATAAGAGAGTAAAGTCTTCACATCATGATTCACACTAGTAAGGAAATATCACACGTTCAAAACTCAAAGATCACTGACAAAAGCAAAAGGGACTGATAGATACAAATTATGAAAGAATAAATCCGATTCGCTGTACCAAATTGATAAGGAGCAATTAAATTTGAACACAACAAAATGGTTAGAAAGTCCAATTCCATTATTCTAATTGCAGTGGACCGTATTTGAATAAAATTTAACTCTCATAGTCGTAAAAACCGCGAAAAAAAACCAAAAGGTGATTATAAGACCAAAAGATACATACATCAACTCAGCACAAAGATATACTCGGCAAGACAGGACGCGTTCTGCATTTGAGGTGTGATTGACTACATAACATCGGGCAGGAAGTTCACTGCCAGAGCCTGACACTTTGTTTTTTAACTGCGTATCTGTTATAGCGTACTCAAAAATCAAAGATACTAATTATTAGGCAGCACTTTGCTGACAGTACGGGTACTAACTGGTGCTAGGAGAATTCTAGAGTGGATGGAGAGACAGGTCAGAGTAAACGAACAGTTTCTCTCTTAACTATATAGACTCTTCCGAGACCTTACATTTTCTATCAATCACCCAGCGAAACTAGAAGCTGACAAGGCATTTTGGAAAGCAGTTTGCGAAGTCCAACATCCACTAAATGAAGACACGGTAAGCATAAATAGCTCAAGGAGCTTTTAATCGTCCTCATAAGACCTGAGGAGGAATTGCCACATATTACTATCGAAGACGTCAGAAAAGTATTAACAGTCATAAAGAACTATTCCGCTTCCGGACCAGATGATATTAAGAGCTTCTGGCGAAAGGAGTGTTTTTCAACCAGTCAGCATGTGGCCCGCATTTTTACCTGATATTCAAAGTCGAATGAGTCTATTCTGGAGTGGTTGGTGGAAGGACTAAGAATGCCCATGAAGGCCAAAATGTCTGACGCCACGAATTACAAGCCAATAGCGTATCTCAATACGATTTATGAGATCTTCAAAGTTATCCTAAAAGATAGGATTGTTCGGACAATCGGACTTTTGTAGCGAAAGGTAAAGGAACAACTCGTTGCAAAAAAAGCCTAAATAGGATGTCGGTAGAACTGCTTACCGATAGGTAAACCTATTAGCAAACCTGAACATGCTCATTAAAGCGGTGCTATGCAAAAACATGGAAATTCAAGCCTTTTGAAAAAAACATTCTCAAAATTGACTTTTTGTGTATTCCAGAGACTAATAAGGGCCAAAAAATGCATCAAATTTTATTTTTAATGGATTTTAGTGACAAACATGACTAAAATCGGCAATAAAGCCCAAAAATAACCCTAAAAAATTCAAAATTCTGATACAAATAAATTTGGGAATTTCAGTTGTGCAGGTCTGCCGTGGAAAGAAAGCTAACTTTTAACTGCATTCCGAGTTTAATTGAGCTAATTCCATATATTTTATTCCGTGTGGAAAAAATTGTTGCAGATGCGGGCGAATCTAGATTGTTTATTAAAACCTTAATTCGCATTGATTTTATTATAAATTATATAGCGTATAAAAAATAAATTTTATACGGTTGTTAATAATATATCAATATCTCAAATTTTTTTAGAAATGCAGTTACCGGTTTTATTTTTTTGCATGGTAACGGTGTTTGTTTGAAGGACCTAATCACAGAGCAACTGGCATTCAGAGTGGCAGCCTCGAAGAGCACGCCCCAGAAATCACATTGATAGCCAAACAAGATTTCGAAGGCCGACAGGTCTGTTCCGAAACACTGTTGCGCTAATGAGAACGATAAGTACATCTTTATGGTCAGTTTTCAGAAGAATACGGAATTCACATCCCCTCGGGTGATTGCTCTCTGTAGTAAACCCAATACTTATTCCTGTATATAGCCCTTGTATAGAAGGTTTTTGCTGTAGATTGTTACATACTTGAAAAAAATCACCAGGGAGTGGTGTTGTATACGTTGCTTGTTGTATACATTCCTACCCTTCGACGGGGAATGCAAGAGAGATGGAGGAGATCTGCAAAAAAATGCAGAATTTTTTTAAAACAAAGAAGTTCATGTTCCTACCAATCAAAGATGAACTGGATAAAGCGAAGGTTAGGCTGCGGAAGATACGCGCTGACATTGGGCTAGCAGATGTACATCTTCACTTACCTGTAACGTAGTGGGATCTTATAAGGAACTTAGACTCAGGTAGATTAAGAATAAGAGAGTTTATTATAAAGTTCGTACAACGCGATCTGTGCTTGGTGCGAAGAATCAGATGAGACTGGCGTGGACCGCCAACATTGGCAGTTAGTCGAGAAATCATATGGTACTGTAACCTAACGGGCAAATTTAAATTCAACCACATCACGTTAGCAGGAAGCCCCGGCTAACCAGGCGCAAGCTGGGAAGAAAAAACACGGCGAGCTAAAAGACATGGACGCAGAAAATGTCCAAGGCAACTCTCATACTAGTAATTTAAAGAAAAAAGAGTGAAGAAGGAAGTGAAGGCCCCGAATCTATTTCAAAGTATTAAAAGGAGAATAGGAGAAATCACTAAATGAAACAGAGGGCAGCATAAAAATGATCTCTGTTATTAGGGAGGCTCTCGACCTCGGCGAGACGATGGAGGAGGACGATGCAAATGCCGCGCTCTCTCTCTCTCATTTAGGGAGAAACGGGCTAGCGAAGTAAAAGTCAGCATGACGAAAAAGGATGTCTGAGGAAACCTGAAGGCCTTCGTGGAGTTAAACGAGAAGCTGGTTCCAAGGTTACTCCGTACAAGGCACATTAAAATTGGGTAGGTTTCCTTTAGAGCAAGGCAGAAGACGGAGGCTAGTAGACACTACCGCTTCCAGAGCTACGGCTACCTGACATACAGCTAAGTGATGAGGGTATAAATTGGCTAAGAGTTGCAGGAGAGGCAGTAAATATGGTTACAGCGCAAAGTAGTAGTGCAAAGGAAGAAAATCTCTGTACCGATCGTGTAACGGGGACTGTGAGATGCTCAGCGGTTAGAGGAGCAGCCCCGTTAAGAAAGCTTCATTACCAACATTGGTAGCCTAGTAGGACTTACAGAAGGGCCCATTCGATAAATGGTCCCGGAGTCTCGAATGAATCGATCGCGTTGATCTTTAATTCATACTAGTTAGTTCATGTTATTCGGAGAAGTTGTGTAACTTGCAAAAAACTACTTTTTTCCTCATTCCACACAAAATTTATATTTTCACAAGTATCAGTTATTTAAATACTTCATAATTATTAGAAAAATACATTAAAACTTTAAAGCTAAACCATAAAAAACAATCTGAAAAAGAAAATACACAAAAATAATACTTACGATAATATGTAGCAAAATACTTGATTCTTGTTTAGAGAGTGGTTCTTGACACATGCTAGAAAGGGACGGGGAAAGGTTCAAAATAAAAAATGAATGCATATGTCTCATTCGGGGGAGTGATTTCAAGAGTTAAGTTGTGCTCGTTTTATAGAACATTAAATCGTACAGTCCCATATTTTTAGATGTGGTGGTCATTCATTTGTCACTTGGCATGGCTTTTTTCCAAGTAGAGCCCATTTTTAAAAATATTAATTTTTAAAAATTGCGACTACATTTAGTGATTCACTAGTATAACACTTGCGACTTGGCCGCGAGCGTCGGAGTTAACAACAGTAACCTCTGGATGCTTTCTTAGAGCTACAATCTGCCACTCCACAGGTTTTTACTTACTTTCTTCCAGATGGTCAAGAAAGTTTTTTTACAATGCGACCGGTGTTTAATAAAACCGCCTTCTGAGCTGCTGCCAATACCGTACTAACTCCTAAATGTTCAAAATGTTTATTGCATCTTGCGAGCATATTTTCTGTATCCAAAATCACAATAGGATGAATAGATGCATGGTTCACATTCCTCCATATGATCTTTACTTCATACCTTAACTCGCTATACTTGTGGATCTTGGTTGTATAGGTTGAATTCAAATGACGGTTAAGTGAATAAGCAATGTCGGTGATATAGACTCTTCCAGCATGTTCTTCTCGCTTTACGATGTCAGGTCGATTGGCTCGGTTGTAATGATCCGTTTTAATAGTAACATCCTAATATAAGATGTAATGTTTACTCTCTAAAACTGGAATTGAAATGTATCTATAGAAAGGCATCCATTCTTTTAGGAGTGCTAGGTTTAGGGCAAGCTGTAATTATTATTATTATTATTATTATTTGTTGGTTATTATTATTAAAAAATATATTATAAATTCCGATCATTACTTTCTGATCTCCAAAATTAACTTAGGTCAGGGATGGAGAAAAAAGAGA
>JAAAKG020065208.1:0-17618 GCA_010014905.2 Druon quercuslanigerum
GAGTATCCAAATATGCTCGAACCTCCCTACCGTAATGAGCCGCTGCTCCGTCCTGCTGGAACCAAATATTTTGAAAAATATCGCCTGTAATCTCCCTTATCCTTGGTACAATTTGGTTGCTGAGCAGCTCCTTATATGCACGGGCATTGATATTACCATCGATAAAAAAAGGGCCTATCAATGTAGCATTCACGATACAAGCCCAAACATTAATCTTTTGTGGATATTGTGTGTGACTCTTCAACATCCAATCAGCATTTGTGAAAAACCAATATCTACAATTTTTCCTGATAACTTCACCTTTTAAAGTGAAAGTAGCTTTATCTGAAAATGCTGTATTGTACAAGAAAAGAGGATCTCCATCAATTCTGTCCATCATAATTTCACAAAATTCAACCCGACGATGAGGATCGTCTTCATTGAGCTCTTGTACCAGATAAACTTTGTAAAGATGAAAATTAATGCTTATCACGCTCATCACTAGCTCGACGTAAACTAAGGTGTGGATTTTCAACAAATGCTAGGGCTATATCCATCTGCATCTCCTCAGATCCTGCAGATTTTGGCCGACCAGTTCTCTAAAGGTCCTTGATAGATCCATGACTCATAAAGCGCCTTACAGTTCAATAGTTCAATTGTTGATTTTGAGACAGGATTTAACCCTTCTCCATTACGAAAAGTGCGATTAAAAAGCAAACGAACTTGATCATAAGATCGAAGTCGATCTCCCCAACCACGCATGATTAATACAGGTACCCTCTCTCGTTCCGAATGTTTAGCTTGCGGCATAATAATCTTTTAGTTTAATTCAAAAAATACGGCAAGCTCGCCGCATCAGTTAAACTGCAGGCCAGTCGCCTTCGTTTAGGTATAACCCTGACTCTTAAAGAGTGGAAATGATTTAAGAGTGATGCCCAATAGAAGCAACAATGCATCGACTGTGGAAATTTTCAAATACACATGACTATATCTTTTGGAGATTATACAATGGCTTTCGAGCAAATTCAAGAAACGCAAAAATATTATTCGTTCGTTCAACAAGAAACAACGTATGTCGTTCTATAGGAAGTCTGTGTTTGTGTCGGCGGTTATCTTCTGTACAGAGTAATAAACTTTTCAACGAACAAAGGATGTCATACTTGAAACCATCACTGAAGTTGCTTTCTACAATGTAAAATCGCCCTATGTAAAAAATGTAAAACCTTATATACAAAAGATTATGTAAGTTTAAAAAATAGGGCAGTATGGTTTGGTATTTTTAACATGACTTATAGTAATTATTACGGTTGTTTAATTTAGTGTGTAGCCCTTCTCAAAAACATGCTCATATTTATTTACACTTACTTTATCTCGAAATTTGAATTTAGCTTTCTTCACTGCTCGTTTTACATTAGAATTTTTATATACATTAAACAACAATTATTTCTCATTTTCTTTAGTAACATCTTTTGGCTTCATTCTTATAGTTCGGTGTTTTATATCGCTGCAAGACAAAATTAAATCTTTTAACACATTTAACCACTTAAAATTTCCCTTTAAGCTAAATTGCATCCATATCGTATTTTTTAATTTCTGATTTCTTCGCTCTCAAATTTATGCTTTTAAACTGCTGAATGTTGGGCACAAATTTATGTTGTATTCTTTCATAAGATTTCTTAATACGATCTGTAAAATTCTTTGCCTCTATCAACCTGTAAATTTTTTGGTACGTGTCTTTTTTTTACTGTAGATTCTATTACTGCAGTTACATCTTAACCTTCTGGGTTTTTACAGTTACAGCCCATGAAAATTAAAAAAGCAAACTATTAATTACAGTTAAGATTTTTTTGAAGTCTTTGTTTTTGTTTCCATAAGGCAGCTCTGAAAAGGCAGCTAATTGTGGCATATCTAACATAATGAAAATTAAATGAAAATTCGGTATGGGTCTTAAGAATAAAAAGCCTGCTACCATATTCAAAAAATCGTTAAAACAGGTAAAAAATCAATGATACCCAGTAATAATCCTCAAACTGTCATTAAAATATTCTTAGAGGTGCACATGCAGCTGTAAGAAAGACTGATGGAAATAATATAAATAAAACCTCACATATTATTAGTTCCAAAAAATTAGGTCGTTTTCTACCCTTTCTTATACCTAACTTTTCTTGTCTCACATAAGTGCTACTAGAGCGCTAGCTGACGGAACTACGGAAATAGCGAAAGATGTTCATAATTTAAATGCTGCAAAGCGACAGCTTAAAGAAAGAAAATTTCACAATGATGAAATGGAAAGCATTGTTATGGGGGTAAGGTCTTTATTTTCCACCATATAAAGGACGACTGGGACTTCACCTGAAATCGTATACTCAAAGAGCAGGCCTTAAATTCAAATAAAAAAAACTGAAAGTAATGCTATCTCATTGAGCATCAAACGATCCTGATTTACTTAAATTCGCAAAATCTTTAAAAATTAAAGATTTTCAAGATATTTGTATACATAAGGTATTACCAGAGGGCGAGCCACGTAAATATGAAAATTCTATTGCTAGCCTTGAGGATAAAAATAATTTAGGGACTCTTTGGGTTGCGTATAAAAATATTAATATGAAAATAATTTAACTTGATAGCTTCGGTAACCTCAGTCCGCCTTTCATTGTTAAAAATATCTGGTTGAAGTTTTATAGAATTACAGTTGTTGAAATTTTAACTACTTGTGAATGAAAAATCAGCTACACGTGTATTTGAAATTTCAACTATACAGTTGAAAGTTCAACTGAATGTAATTCAAATTTCAGTATAGCGGAAAAAAATGTATTCGGTACAGTAGTGAATTTTCAAAGCAAATATAATTTTGCAGGGAATGGAATAAGTTTGATTAAAGATTTTTAGATATTTAAAAATCTTAAATAAATCCCATCAACATTCCTTCAAAATACTGTGCTTTAAAATTCACTTACTATAACAAAATAAATCTGATAAGGAGTCATGAGTTATATATGAGTTATAAATTGGAATTATATTGCCATTATGAATTTCGCGTCTGTGTAGAACAACTTTTGAATTTCTTTTTTGTAATCATAACCTAAGAAATCATACAGCGGTTAGTACCGATAGTATGAATGAAATTTTCTAATTTGATAATATTATTAAAAAGGTACATTTTCTTTTCTTCTTTAAAGCTACTTGTATTTCTAAATATTATATGTATATCCTTTGTTGATATTATGCATCTCACGACACACAGGAGTCGTGGGACTTCGTCAGGTTGGGATCTGGCTTCGGGGGAAGTATGATAACGCATAGGTGTATACGCATACGTCTTCATTGATTTTCTACAACATTTTATTTAATTTTATTCAAATTCTGTAAATGAACGAGATTTCAACCACAAAAGGGTCTGCATTTTTGATGTTATCGATTAAAATTTAAAAGTATGTATAATCTATATAAATGTAGATGATAATTATTTCAAGCCAGTCAGACATTAGCCGCCATCAAGTAGATATATTAACGCTAATATTATCGGGAGCTTCTTCGATCCTAGAAAATCTTTATTTTCCTGCAATTGAATTGTCTCTATACAAAAATTAGGCTTTTTTTCTTGTTAAATTTGTAACCTTTAACTCCAGTCCCAATGTAGACATTGGTCAAAATAAATTTTACGTGGGTAAAGAAATAATGTAAGTACTTACAGGATGTTATGAAATAGACGATATACAGCTCCCAGAAGGTCGAAGATATTTTTGGTTGGAGTTGGATTTTATATTTTTGGAATAGTTTTGCACGGGGCTTTTCCGGTATATATCATCAGTCGCGGCAGCATTTTTATAATACAATCAAGTGGTCTGATGAAAGCAGTGTGCCTCGACACATTAGGCAAAGCCTGGTTTTTACCCCATCATTGACGGACTGGTTTGCAGTCAAGTGTACGACGAAGGGAACTGAAGTTCAAGGTGGGTTCCGAACACCCAGAACTTCAGTAGAGACACATAGACAAATTTCTGGAGGTACCGGCTCAGGTATCGAACCCCGGGCCCTTCAGGTAAAGTCCGAGCTTCTAACAAACTGAGCCATTATTTATTCAAAACTTTAACTCAGGTGAACCCTGTTATACATCATAGCCACAGACTAAGTCAAGTGACTAATGAGATCAGGATGTTATAAGTAATTGCGAGCAACCGCAAGTGTTGGAGATGACAATAGAGCTACCATCTGCGACTCCACAGGTTTTTAGTTTCTTGCTTCCTGATGGTCAGGAAAGTCTCTAACAATGCGACAGGTATTTATTTAATAAAACCGCCTTCTAAGCTGTTACCAATACCCCACTGACTTCTAAATGTTCAATATGTTCAGTGCATCTTGCGTACACATTCCCTGTAGCCGAAATCACAATGGAATGAATATATGCATAATTCACATTTCTCCATATGGTTTTCACTTCATGCCTTAACTAGTTGTAGTTGTGAATCTTGGTTGTATAGGTTCACTCCAAATTTCGGTTACGTAGACAAGCAATCTCGATGATGTAGACTCTTCCACCTTTTTATTCTCGCATGACAATGTTAGGTCGATTGATCCAGATGTAATGATCCATTTGGATAGTAACATCCCAATATAAGATGTAATCTTTGCTTTCTAAAACGGGCATTGGAATGTATGTCGTTGTGATCTCCACATAATCGGCAGCGGTCAACCACGTCTTTGGATACAGAACACCTTTTCTTAGCTAAATATTGGATGCCTCACTATCCGCTTCATATTGATCTGTCATTTTGGGGTGCTTGCCGTAGATATCCTTCTGCCTCCATTTTACTTCTAATTCCTCCATGGTTTCTGCGCTGATATTCAAGGCGCAATCTAAAGACAAATTCAAGGGCGTGTATTCAAGATCCGCTTTACACTCTACCAACTGTATAACTTGTGACTCATATAGTTTTTTGACATCTACAAAGCCCCTGCCCCCTATATGTAGTCGTAGAACTACCCTTTCAGTCGCTGAATTTTTGTGGTGCATTCGGTGCTTCGACATTTCTACGCGTAAGTTCCTGTTTTACTTTTCAAGGTCAGTGTTAAACCATTTGATGAGCCTGAAGCAGTACGAGAGGATAGGGATGGCATATGTGTTCATTGCCCTGGTTGTGTTTGCCGAGTTGAGATAACTCCTCATGATAAATCTCAGTCTCGTAGTGAAGGCAGTCTTTAAGCTTTTCTCAACTATCGTATGCTGAATACCCTTTGATTCAAGAATACCCAGATATCTATATGATTCACCTGCAGCCATAGCCTCGATATCATTTTTGAACCCGTTTTCTAAGTCTGTGGTCCCTAATTCCCCTCTAATTAAATGCACTGTTCTGCATTTATCTAGTCCGAACTCTATGTGGATTTCATTGGAAAACTACTGTTTGACATCGATCACTTGGTGCAACTTCTGGGCTGAACTAGCGTACAGCTTAAATCATTCATGAACAGAAGATGGGTCACTTGATGACCATCCTCATTTTCGTGAATTCTGAACCCATGAGACATGCTGTCTATTGTTGTGCTCAATGGGTTAAATGCTAAACCGAACCATAGTGCACTGAAGGAGTTTCCTTGAAATATACCCGTCTTAATGCCTATTGATCTAGTTATCCTTGGTTGCCCATAATCAAAATGCTTGATTCTTGTACCCTAGAGCCTCATCGTATGACTTAGAAAGTCAACAATTTGGGCAGATTTTGTAAAGTTTTAAGACTTCAAGCAATTAGTTATTCGGAACAGAAAGAAAAGCTTGCTTGCAGCCAATGAATGCCATGTGTAAGTTTCTTTGATGCTTATGGGCTTGAGTCATGGCAACAGCGTCTACAGTGACTAGATCATTACCTCCTCGCGAGTTTTTACAACATCTTTTATTGTACTTCTGTAAGAATGTCATTCTGGTCGCAATGTGAATATACCTAATCTGCTATGATAACTGTAAGAAATTTATAAATTGTTGGAAGAGAGACTCTGGGTGGAAATTCAGATGGATTTTCTGCACCTGGCGTTTTAGGTAATATATGCGTAGCACCCTTGAGCATAAAGCCTGGTATAAGATCTGCGTGTTCAATTATGTTCTGAAAACACCTTACTAACGCATGATGCACACTCGTCAGGTACTTGTACCAGAAGTTGTGCACCATGGATGGACCTGGAGCTTTTCAGATACTTTCCCTTTTTTAGACCGCTGACACATCTAAATCTGTGATGTTCGTCAGCTGCATTAGAGGGCTATTGCCTGCCCTTTTTGTCTCCAGCTTAAACCACGCAATATCAAAATTGCATCCGTTTATTTTTCCCCAAACACCCGACTAGTAGTTAGTCATATTTTTCAATTGAGGGACTTCAGTGTCTTGCTGGTTATTTTGCTTTACACTCAGTTGACGGCAGAACCTTTTTTCATCTGTCTGAATGTTTCGATTTTGTTGCCTCCATGCATTACTTTTCTTGTACCGACACAGTCTGGCAGAAACAATGTGAAGTCTTTGCCGATGGAAGTCCATAATGTCATTCAATATTGATGGTGTTAATGTCTCGATGTGCCGAGGATGGATGATTTTACTAGCAAGGTTTATCATCTTTCTGGTTCTATTTCCTTTGTATACAGAGTTAATCGACCCAATTTGCACCTTACTTTGCTGAAATCCACATCCAACCTGATCTTCCATGGATGATCACGATTCCTTGCTGGGACAAAAACTGCATTTGCAGGCCTAGTTCTGCGGCCCAACGTTCTAATAGCTGCCACAGCTGCACAGTATACAAGAGTTCGCACCTCTAACGCAGTTTGTGTTACCTTCAAATACGTAGGTAAAAATCATGTGTGATGTTCAGTTTGGGCATACTATGCCTTAGTGTTGGTTCTACATATCTGATCTCCAATAAAGCTTGAACGAAATTCCTTTCAAGGTGCTGTCGTTTTTCTGGGATTTCACTATCTACATCAACATTATTAATATCCGGATGTTGTTCTAATGGATCCAGTACATGATGCTCATTATCCCTAGCACCTATGCCTTTAGCTTTAATTAAGTTTTCGTTGTCCACATCTTCCAAGGGGAGTTCATCAATAGGAAGCTGCTGAGCCACTTCCAGTTTGACAGTAGCTATTTCATCTTAAAGCAATCTGTTTACAGATATTGAGTGTTTTTACATTTTTGGATGCATGAAAAGTTATAATAGGTTCTGGCTTTCTGCTGAGAAGAGGTGTAAAGGAGTTGGATAAGCGTGGAAGTATTGTTGCACAATAGTTTACACGTATAAAATGGAAAGTAGTAACACTCTCCAATTAAACAAGTTTAAATAAAATGCAGATAATATGCGAATTTAGGATTTTTAACTTTGATTAATTATATCTTCAAAGCTGGAAACAATAAAGATTGAAGGGAGTTATCGTGGCTCAGATGGTATAGTTATTGTCTTATGTTTCCACACTGCAGCCTTGGCAGCCACGCTGGCGCGGGTTCGATACCCAATGGAGGAAGCGAGTCTGAACGTGCTTTCTGAAAGCTTCGCTTCTGTCCCTTGGTATGCTACCTCACAGATAAACTACAGATTATCATTAACCCTACAGTACAGTCGCTAATGACTAATAAAAAAAATATTGAATAATTAAATTTTTTCAACTGAATACTTCGCAAGTTAGAAGATGAAATATTTTCATTCCAAACATTTGAAGCACCCTACAAAGGCTTTAAAATATTATTTCCAAATCTATTAAATATTTTAATAAGTAATAAATAGTACAAAATAAATTTTCCACTTCAAACGCTTTTAATTTTTAATTGTTCAAGTCTGCAAGTCTGCATTTTGAAATTCTTTAGGTTGAAAATTTCAGCTTAAAGATAAAAATCTAAAATAAAAAATTTGTAAACTAAAATATTTCAGAATTAGGCATAATAAAGTAAATGGTATCATTATTTAAAAAGATAACAATTCAATTCATTATTTTAAAAGCCGTGAAAATCGAACTTGGAAAGAACTTCTAAAGATTTGGACATTTCCCTGTAAAAAAATTCTGCAAAATAGACTTTTTTGAGGCACCTGGTTATACTTACTTTAAAAGCTTTCTTTATGTCATCGAAAGATAAATGCTTCCTCTTGTTTCCCTTAGAAATTTGTGTATTATCTGGTTAAACCTGGTTACACAACAAATAATCTAAAGACTGAGTGATTTAAAGCGACCTATGGCGAATTTCCGGCGACATTTTTGCCACTAACTGAAAATGACTAAAGCAGAAGACATGATTAACCGCGGAGGATACTACCCGCTGTTTGCATGCACTCTCGAGTTGTTGTGGAGTTGCTCCGCTAACCTAGCAGCGTCACTCTCTCGCCCCTTCGGACGGCCTTGTCTAATGATTATATACCGCAAATTCTTGTAAAAAAACGTTAAATTTAGCTACAACCTAAACTGATTGAAATATGTTGCATCGCGATTTCTCTCGTGACTTACTGTATCTGCCCTCATGGCTCACCGTACCTGCTTGGTCGGGTACTGTGGGCCAATTTACACCATTTTTTGAAAAATCTAGAAAAATGTCTGAATATAATTTTTCCCAAACAAGAAAATGATTTATATTACCGAAAGTGAAGATAAGTGTAAGCTAACTTTCACTTGATTCTAGTAAAAAAATGGTATAGGAATAAAAAATCCAAATGCAACAATTTATCGACTGTGCCGCCCGTTTCTCTAAATTATTCATAAGTCATCTAATTAATTTCTATTCGTTTAATGAATTTTAATTGTTCTTTAAGACATGATATTAAAATTTCAATTCCACTTTTAATCCATTTAGGAAAAGAATTATAATCGAATTTTTTTATTTGATTTAATATATTTTAAAAATTTAAACTATTAGTAGGTCTGTTTTTGTATTGTACAGGTGGGTTTTAATTCTAATATTCCGAATTTGTGATAAAGGATAAAGCCAAAATATTAAGTTGAGTTAAAGGAGGCCAAACAGGTTTTTCCCTGAATCATTGATTCTGTAAAGTTTCCAAAATATGTAAAGACCAACGGAACACGCTGTAAACCAGCGCTTTCTGTTCCAAAAATGGTCAATGAAGTCCAAAACTGACCCCAAACTTGTTTTTCTATTTTATTTATAGTTATTTCGTCCATTAAATCCATTAAATCCATTGATTCCGTAAAGTTCCCAAAATATGTAAAGACCAACCGAACATGTTATGAACCAGCGCTTTCTGTTCCTAAAATGGATAATGAAGTCAGAAACTGACCTTAAATCGGTTTTTCTTTTATTTACAGTTATTTCGTTCATTAAATCCATTATTGACTTTCCTTAATTCACTGTAGGTTGTCTCATGACCCCTTAAACTAAAGTTTGAGGGGTCGTTATTTGCTAGAGAAGATGGATTATTATACTTCCAAGTGGGTTCTTTTAATGGTTGCATTATTTCTGGGTTCGAGGAGTGAGTAATGAAGACTCGTTTCCTTTTTGTACTTTTGTGCTTTAGTTTTTAAAGTCAAATCTTTTTTCAATACTTCTCTTTTTTAAGTATAATGGTGATATATCTGTTAAAGATTACTGTAAAGTTGTTTTACTGTGGTTCTAATATGTCTTTCCGCATAATCGAATTTTGAATTTACGTATGCAAGCATCTCCATATTTTGAATTGTTGGATTATTCTTATGAAAAAAAGTTCTCTTAGACTTTGTTTTTATTATGAAAAGTTTAGGTTGTTCTGTGATCGCTAACGTATGTTAGAAGACTCCTAAATGTCATTCTTTTTGCTAAAATAAAGGTGATATCCTGTTTCGTTAGTGAAAATAAAGTTTCATTAGTACTGTTATCTTGCATTCTTGCAGCTGGGCCTTTATACAACAATTCATATTCAGTGAAATGGCAAATATCCCTGGGAAAAGGACCCGAAAGGGTTTATTCGCCTTCTCCGTGGATGCATGAAGTTTGTGATAATGTACGAGTGGGGTCAGATAATAAGTTACAACTGAAATGTGAGAGTATGCTCCGCAATAATAAATTGATCTTCTAATTTAAATTTTGCATTGCATTACTGATGTTTTCGCTTTACCACTAAATTGTATCAAATAAATGTAGGTTTGAGACACATATGCCTTGGGTTAAGAGGATTTACAATCTCCTACCTCAAGCAAAAGTATGATTGTTATATCGAATTTTTTTGATCCATAGTCATATCCCACGGTGGCTAGCGCCAAGGGTAACATCATAATTAAGATAAAACTTGCAATTATGCTCCTCATTCTCCTTCCTAGGCTACCTCCGCAGACCCCTGCCACGAAGGGAAGACGATGGCATCTCTGTACGCTCCTATCTGAGCCTTCTCTTTTGGTGACAGTTATTCCGACTGAACTGGCGCTGTACTCTTTAAGACAATAGCGCCTATTACTGCTAAAGAGCTCTAGAGTCTCCGCGCCGATGCGCCATGTGTCACCGCCGGTAAATAATTCAAAACAGCACCGAACTATTACTTAGCATAAAATCGAGTGCGAAGTCGCATGCGGTTACCCACATCCGGAATTGGGCGATAATCAATGTTTTCCAGTCTTCAGTCTCAATTAAAGTCCGATATTTCCCGAGCCTCCTCGCTACCTTCAGGACGCTCCTACCCAGTTGCTCTCTGAATTGCTGATTTCGTACAAGATTTAGGCGAGATCCGCTAACTCCTCAGTGCATTCGGTTCGACTTCTTGATCCTCTACATATTCCTGGAGGTGGTAGGCATGATACCGCCCCGTGATCCTTTCTACTGGCGACACCGCTTTATAGATATTCGGTAAGATTTCAGATATTGGGAAAGATTACTTCTACCACAATTAAGGGACCTGCTTCACGAAAGGCTGATCTTGGAACTTAATCATCAGCTCCCTCAAGTGCTCTAGTCGTGCCATTTCAGTTATCTAGACATGAAAGTCGGATGGCGGTCACTCGAACTCCCCCTCCCTTGAACTGGGAATAGTTTTTCGCGCACGGGGCTTCCTACCCAAATTGAAAAACGCTGATCAATGAATGGCCGGATCATGGTCTTAAGAACCCTATTGGGTCTCTACACAGGGTTAGTCTAAGGATGATACCAATAAGAACGAATCAAAGCACGGTGCGATAGTAGGTCTTATCCCGGATTAAATGACCGGCTTCAGGCGTGTAATGCAGTTCATGCACCGGGTTTCCAAGCGTCATAGTCGTCAATTCTGTCCTCTAATAAATCATAAATGAGTCCCAGAGATTACCTGCAGGGCGCCAAATAGTTTTCCAATTAAAACTAACAAAAGATACTGAATTATTCGACATATCCGATAGAATGGGTCAGGTCAGACGTAACGCAAAAGAGAATCGGTTAAACACAAGAAAAAGACAACCTGGTTAAATCAAATATTTTTCTAAATAATCAGATTTACCGCTTAGTTCACTTGTACAGAATGCTCCGAGTGACAACTCGAATAAGATCATATCGGAGCCAGCTTTTATTTACAATTTCAATCGCTATTTCTAATCGACATAATTAATATGAGTGGGCCTATACCTCAATCAAAGATACATGACTAATGGTCCGAACGAAATCATTTTCTATTACAGCAAGATTAATCAGAATGGTTAAGGTGACCACGCAAATACAAGGGCGGTTATTAAACTTTAATTTAATTATTGCACTCACGGGGCTTCATACTGGCCAGGTAAAATTAAAAATTAATATTTACTTTCTCTGTCTCTAAGTTGAGAGAAAACCGGAACAAGTACAACGTGAACTTGACTGGGGTCAGCAATTAATCAATTTCAATGACATGTGCCTAGAAATGCGCCACATGGCGTTAAAACGTGATAAGTCGATTCAAATAAGACATAAAAAAGTGGAGAACCATCCCCAGCGTCTTTCGTCCTCGGTTGCTTCCTCTCCTGGTAGTTTAATGTTTTATCCTTTCTTTTTGTAATTTTGATATTTTTCTTCACGTATCGTTCTCACGATGTACTCGCTAGAAGTTTAGAGTAACGAATGAATCAGAGTGGAGGCAGAAGACTAAAAGTAAAAAAGTCGTGAAGTGAGAGGATCTACAAGGAAGATCGTACTCTATTCGACGATATTCACGGGTGCTCTGACTCCTGACAACGCGCACTCTTGTCTAAACGGAAAACTCGTCCACTGCGCATGTGCTAGGAAACCTCGATGGCAACATAAAACCAAAGCAGTACGGGTGAAATTAAAACAACGTATAATATTTATTTGTTCTTAGTCTAGAAAACGGCCATTTTTACGGTTAGAGTACCTAACCTTCCACATTTGTTAGAGGTAAAGAGTTTTCTGACTCCAGAAGGTTTATATTTAGTAGAAATATTGCATTTTTTTATGAAATTCTCCTCGTGATAAAATAAGTTTTAACAAATATTAGCCGTCAAACTCTTATATTCGCTGATAATATTTGTTTAGAGTGTTAATTCTTGTTTGAGTAAGGCAAATGTGACTTGAATACGTATTCGTATTTTGTCAATTCAGTTAATTCGTTGCTATAAGCTCATTTTCCCAGTGAAGTTTTGGAAACTAAATATTATAATTTTGCATGTTGTTTTGCGAGGTACCAAATATCCTATCACAATATACATTTAAGAATCAAGACTATTCCATTTATTTTTTATGGTAGAAATTGTTTTAATATATTTTAAATATATACATGATTAGTGTGATTAGTAATCCCAAAGGTGGTTGCATAATAAAAAGGCTCTAAGTTGAGGCGCAGTGCAATACTGTACGTACATTCATTTAGTGCATTGATATATTTAAATGTTTTCCATTAAACTGTAGCTTAATACAATAATGTTTTAATGCACTTCTAAAATTTTTAATTTAAATATATTTCCTTATAATTGAAATATTAAAACTGCTGTTTATGATAATAATTATGTTTAAATAGTTTCCTTGTCGCTAGTAAATGGGAAAACTTGATTCATTTACCCTCTAAATAATATTTATTTCTTTTATTAACTAGGGAACTATTGAGTAGGGAATGACTACAAGAATGTAGGAGAAAAACAGCTTTGTGGAAAGCGTAATAATTACCTGGTGAGGATTGTGGAAGGGCGATGACAGTATCGGGTGAAAAAGAGAACGTTGAGATGAGAGAGAGAGAGAGAAAGAGATTGGCGGAGATGTAGAAAGTACACTTAAGTACCACAATGTACACTAAAGAACTGGTTTGGAAACGGAACTCATAAGGGGTGAACTCCTAAAATTGAAATTGGCAGAACTGGAATTTGTAAAGTTATAGACTTAAAGACTCTAATATGGTTCAGCAAATAGGGCCAATATCTGGTTTTATATTCAAGATGATTGGATCTGACTGGAACTGACTGGTACTGAGTGGATCCCACTGGAACTAACTGGAACTGACTTTTAATCTTCCTGGCCATTTTAAGAAGAGGGTCTCTTCTATTTGCGACTCTATGTGCTGTACCCAAAATAAACCTGTTGCAAAGACATTCAAGATTCAATATTCGACGACCACCTTGACGACATCAGGTGTAGAGTCGCGGAACAGAAGACTTAAGATGCATGCTTTTGTTTATGTGCATAACCTTTCGTGTCCCGATATCAAACATCTAAGCTCCACATGAATAGAGTAATACCGGGGTGGCAAGCATGTTCGTTGCAGATATATTGTTCCTCGCCAATATCTCGAAAGACCAAATCTGCCGGATCAGCTGCTTATTTCTGCTTCGGAGAGTATCCTTTCTAGATGTCACATCCTAAATGTGACTTTGTAGCACGCCCGGGTACGCATAACTCTCTTCAGAGATGCCATTAAGTTTTCCTCGCTTCAAATAGACCTTGCCGCATTTGTCTGACCCAAATTTCATTGCTATTTAGTTAGTGTATCGTTCGACAATCCCTAGAGCTATATGTAGATGCTCTTTATCTTTAGCATAAATCTTAAGATCATCCATGTAAAATACATGGGTGACCTTGTGCTTTCGATTTGAAGGTTTGCCGCAAAGGTATCCCTGGGAATGGCGAAGTGCTAGAGATAGTGGCAATAATGTGAGGCTCATGGAGTAGCCGTGAAAGTCACCTCTTTGGAAAGTGCCTGTAATTCTTTAGGTAAGCTCAGTTGTCCAGTTCGGGCAGGAATTGGCTCATCCGACTTCAAATATGAGGTGAAAATACGGGCCAGATGGTGGTGGGTTGAAGGAAGCTTCTTCCGCCAGATGGTCTTGATACTGTCTGGTCCGGGAGCGGAATAGTTCTTTATATCTCTCAATACTTTTTTCACCTCTTTGGTGGGGATGGTTGGGCATTCTTCCTCAGGTGTTGATATGAGGGCAACACACAGATCCTTGAAGCTATTTATGTTGCCTGAGTCTTCGTCAAGTCTATGTTCCACTTCGTAGAGTTCTCTCCAAATGACTTCGACCTCCTCTGGTTTGGGCCTGTGGTCCACAGGAACTGCAGGGTCTTGGAAGAGTGGAGATGGGTCCGTCGAGTCAGAGTCCGTCTTACTAGTAAAAAATGTCGTGTCTCAAACTTGAAAATACCAGTTCTGCCTAGTTTCCTTTTAATTTTCATTTACCTAATTTTTATTTTCTTTTGCTTATTATTTTTCTACTGTAGGAAATAGGTAATTGTTAATCTACGTAATAAGCAGAACTCATAAATTTATACACATTTTTCCAGAATCAATTCTATAATTCTTTAATGCATTTGACATAAATCAAAATTTTAAATTAAGTATAATTAGTCAGACTACTGCGAAAGCCTGCCACCCTGCAGACTAGGGGCATCAGGCCCTTTAGGAGGGTCGTTTCTCTAACAGTCAGTACACACTGGTCAATCAACCTCGACACACCCCCGCCCTGCCAAGATTTTATTAATGATTAATAAAGTATTAACTCTTGTATAAATAACGTTTACAGAATTCTTTCGCATTTCTCCCAACACACTTCAGTGGTGACCCCACCATGATTTTCGCAAGTCAATATCAATTTTCCCTTGCGGGAATAACGAGTCATGAGACAAAGTTTAATTATATCTCGCGTAATCTGGAGGCTAAGCACACCACTGAGGTAAAAGATATTGTTACACATCCTCCTTCGACCGGGGAATACAATTTATTACAAAGTGAATTGATTAAACGCCTCAGTGAATCTTAAGAGCATAAAATACGTTGCCTTTTAGAACGCGAAGAAAGCGGGGACCATAAGCCTTCACAATTCTTGCGTCGTCTGCATGGCTTGGCGAGAACGGTCCTGCTGGACGACGTGCCGCTTTCCCTTTGGATCAGTATCTTTTCGGTAGACACCCGAAGGATACTAACCTCGCAAACGGAAGCAACTTTGGATTATACGGCCACCTTGACTGATTCGATCGCACATATCGCTTCATCCCCTGGACATATAGCCGAGACCTTCAACCAAAAACAACTTATCCGATAGAATAAATTCTTCAACGTTTTAATCTCATGGTGAAAGTGCAAATCCCGGAGGTCACTCCTGCTATTACTAATTCTTTGCGCCAAGAAATCGCTGCTGCTACCTCAGCAGTTCTCTTGGCCTATCCGGACCCAGAGGCACCAATGGCTATTTTCACAGGCCCATCGGATTTCGCAGTCGGTGTCGCCTTTTAGCATCGAATCGACAACTAATGGCAACCTTTAGTACTCTTCTTTATGAATCGGAGCTCAACTGAAATCAGGTACGGTGCTTATGGAAGAGAACTTCTAGAGATTTACAAGGCCTTAGAATGTTTCAGGTACATCATTGAAGGCAGAACTCTCACTGTTTTTACCGATCACAAGCCTCTCACCTAGGCTTTTCCTCAAAAAGCCGATAAATATTCTCCCCGGGCATTTAGGCACCTGGGCTTCATCGGCCAGTTCACCACGGATTTCCCTGGATCAATTCTATGAATAATTGTTTAATGCATTGGACATCAATTGGAATTTAAGACTAAATATAAGTGTTCATACTACTGCGCATGCCTTTCACCCTGCAGACTAGGGGGAATCAGAACCATTCTGAGGGTCCTTTCTTTTAGCAGTCAGTAAACGCTGGTTGGTCAACCGGGACACAGATCCGCGCTGCCAAGGTTTTATTAATTATTAATAAAATAATAATTTTTGCGAATAACGTTTATCGAATTCTTTCGCATTCGTCCCAACACACTTCACCTACTTTTTCCTTGTCATATAACTTTGCGTTTTTGTGTGGTATGTACCTGTAATTAGTTGTTACGTGGAAAAAAAAATTCGCGTTACAATTTCTAGAAGTGTGTGCTTTTTTTAAACAGTGAGATTGTCTCACAGGGCTATATTCCTTGCACAAACTTAACTCAAAGTAAAATTTTCGGCTTCTTAATGGAGACAGAGGCCAGGGACCATGTGTACCATCTAGGAAATAATAATTTTGGTTCTTGGACAAAGATTATTACTTCAAATAATTTTTCTATCTCTGCTTACGAACTAATCTTCTTAAATCACTTTGTTACGGGGGCATGCATTATTAATTCCGGGAGTGAAGACTGCGGACTCCTCGTAGCTGAGTGGATCAATTTCTCTCGTCTTTTTACCTCATTGTTGCTTCCGTTCGGCTAATATGCATTGCGTGCATTGGAAAAGAGAATTTTCGTTTCCGGGCCGCCCTTGAATGGATGCGGAGGTCTTATTTTTTAAATTTCTTAGAACTCTCCCTGCAGCTCTTCCTAAATTGCGTAAAATTCTTTCTTCTTATCCAGATTTCCGTAGAAATCTTGTCTTCTTTTTCTAAGAAACATTGGATCGAAGATAGTGAAGCCTCGAATTTAATTAGCCACTGTAGAAGCCTAGTTGTTTTAATACTATCCTAGAAGGAATCGCCAACAATTTTATGCCTTAGAGGTCTGTATTTTATTTAAATACATTACAATTACATTGATTTCCGGACAAGCGGGTGACGAGTACAGTGCAAGGACCGGGCGACAACTATAGAACCTTCTACTTGTCGTGCAAATTGCAAAAAGTACATACACAATTAAAAGCGTTTATTGTATTGATTATTTTATATAAAGGTAATGCAGAGAGTATTATTATTATTATATCTCTGATAGGCAGGGTACATAGCAATTATTGTTTTGGTGAAATATTTTTTATGACTATAAAATCAATAGTATTTCCTGCGTTTCTTCTTTTGTTAACGCACAAGTTCCTATCAGTTTGTTTTCGGAGGTGTCAGAGTTTGGAACAAAACAAATTGATTTGATAGAGCCACTGGTGTTTCAGATCTACAAGAAGTTTGAGTTATGTCCGGTGTGTGCACTGCTTGTGTTTCTACTTTTCTACATGTCTTATTTTTTTATTTTGATTATATATTATACTATTAAGATTTTTACTTTCTTATTTTTAATTTTGATTATACTGTTGTTTCCCAAGGTTAGAAATGGGAATGAACATGCAAAGGCGGAAGTAGTATTGCCAGTTAACTCAAATAAAACTGGTTAAGGGCATGTGACACAGCGAAATACCTATATTACTGACTCACTTTTTCAGTTCACTGAATATTTTTTTGAACCTGAGAACTTTTTATTAAATAAAAGATCGAGCTGAAACTTTGGGAAATGCATTAGAGTACAATAAAGTACGTTAAAGTACTTCATTTGAGG
>JAAAKG020065219.1:0-17618 GCA_010014905.2 Druon quercuslanigerum
CTTATCTGGAAGCGGGCGTTCCAGGTGCTGACTTATCAGTTCCCTTGCTGCTGCTGTGCTGCGTTGTTATCTCGTTGTTAGGCCGTTGCCTCTTCCGCCTGTTTGCGGGCCTCGTTAAGTTTTATGAATTTCAGAAAACAGCAGTTTTACGTAGTATAGTGGCTACTCAATTCACCAAATCTTTTTAACTGAAGTTTTCTTACTTTTCGGGGTTATCGGGTCTCTTGTAGGTAGATCCGGAGTTCTGAATTTTGAACTTCCGTAGAAATTCTTTTTGCTCAAGGTTCATATCAGAGATCAAACTTTTATGAGATATCCTCTTTAATAATTCCGTAGAATATAAGGATTCAAAAAGTTGATCCTGGCAGGATCGCCAAAATGGTACGTGGTAAATAATTTCTATGGATTTTGTATTAAGAACTGAATTGCAGACAGCAACTTAGTACGTCTTTATTACTTGAGAGTTAGAACAGAATTGAATATGCGCCAGGCCTGGACGCTACACTATGGCCTTGTATTCAAGAGAGGCACCTACGGGCCAAGGGTAGTAGTGTAAATAAGATATGAAAGTCAGGTTCTCGTAACAAGAGTGTAAAGAAATCATTTTAAAACCACTTTGAACGACGAAGTGTATTTTTAACTTTCAACGTCATCGCACGTGCGTGCGTACGCGGTACAATCATGTACCTTTTTCCAGAAAAAGAGCTCTTATTCTGCCTATTTCAGATAAAGTATCATATGCACCATGATAGTAAAGTTGTTTTATAGTCGGATGCCGTTTTAGCGTCCTCGCGTTCGGTGCTTACTCAAGCTTGAAAATTAGGCCATGTATTACTCTGCCAAGGTGTTCTCCTACAATTATGAATTGTTTGATTTTATATTTTAACCACAGAATATAAATATTAAAATAAAGACTATAATAGAGTTTTTTTTTCGAAATATGGTATGATTCTTGTTTTATTGCAATTAATTGAAAATCCATGCATTTTATGCGCCTGGGAGGGAGAAAGTCGTCAGCACGAGTGCACCTATGGCGAATGGAATATGGGGTCGGATAGCCCAGAATGATATTTTTTTAACGATACTTGATTGATACTTGACTGATTAAAAGATTAAGGAATTTAATTTCAATATTTTGCATTAGGTGCATTAGGTAACGACGAGACGAGTAAAAAAAGATGGAAGAAAATCGATTAATCCGCTTAATTTCTGGATATACCTTTTTTCTCTCTTCTCCGATTCTAAGACAAAAAATGCTGAAAAAAGTTGCCGCGCCCAGACTTGGAAATTGTTAAATCGAAAAACTAGGGAATTAACATTCATTTTATTTTCAAGATTACAAGTTGAAGGGTATGCAATTCGCAGCCTTTTATTGAGCAATTCCTTTTCCAGAATTTTCAATTGAAAACTTGGCAATCACAGACGTTTTTTCTTGAATATTTATTTGTTTCAAATACAACTGCTTGCGTCACAATGAATGTGCTGTTGGTCATAATTGATGAAATGTTTTGCTTCTAGCTCCATATTTTGTGTTTCAGTTTTACTGTTTTTCAATCGAAAAATTAAAATAATATTCACAGAAACCGGAGGCGCCTACTTTTTCGAGGTGGGGACTGAGACATAATATTATAATATTAAATGGCACAATATGTACAGTTAAAACTATGTTAAAATTTTACAAACATTATAAATATATTTCCAATCGATTTAAAATATGGGGTGTCTACAAAATAATTCCATACTGATAAATTTTATTTCCAACTCAAACAAATTGTTTAAACAAACGTAAATTATTTAAATAATTATTAAATCCAAAAATGTAAAAAATGGAGTAATAACAAAATTTGTAGTGGTAAATTTGTCTAAATAAATGATGTAATTATTTAAACAATTTCTAAACATTGAGCCAGAGATGTACACTTTGTCTAAATTCGTATCCTATGCTACGTTTTGTTGAATTATTAGATAATTTTTATACATTTCTGTTCATGTTTAATAAATTTCTATTTGTTTAAACAATCTTCATTTGTTCAATCATTTTTTTCGATAACTAAATAGAGTATTACATGACTGTAAAATGTATAGAAAGAATGCATGAACCAATTTTTAATTGTTTAAAAAAATATAATTTGTTCAAATAATTTTTCTAAAAGCCTAATATTATTGTTTATACAATTAATAATAGTTTTCTTCTTCACTTTTCCGTCAAATGGAGTATAGATGGTTTACATCATCAAAACAACGATACCAACAACAAACAGCAAACAGCAACACCAACAGAAAGTTGCATTTGATACCAATATAGAAACATTGAACATCTCTGATTCCATTTTTACAAATTTTTAAAATAAAAAATAAATAATTGTTTTAATAATTGCATAATGTTTTTAGAAAAATTTACTACAAACAATTACATTTCAATTAGAAAATACGATTATGTTTTACATTTTTTGGGATTAAATAATTGTTCAAATAATTTACAGTTAGTGAAACAATTGAAAATTGTTTTTAAAATCATGGAAAATTACACACTTTTCCAATTTAAGAATTCCCAATTCTTTTCGCACGATCTTTTTCATAATTTTTGTCGTGGAATCTAAGAAGAGATAAAGACCACACTCAATCACCCGTAAATAATTATCACCTCTTACAATCACTAAAATTAGGCAAAAAATGCCTCAATTACAATTTAATTTCCCATATATTGACGGATTTTCCCAATATTTTTTTCATCCTTTTGTGTTAATAAAACCACTCAAAACCAATTCAATGAACTGGAAATGCAGAGAGTCTAGACAAGCGTAACGGCCAGTCGAAACCTCCCCAAAAGTTCAAGCTGAAAAACCTATAGGCCAGAACTTGGACGTTTGCAAGTGATTCAATTGATTTTCATAAAAGCTAAATGAATTTAGGCTTATAAGTAAACGAAAAAGGAACTTTTTCTGATTTTATTTTATAAAATAAACCTGGAAAATATTTCATCGTTCATTCTAGCCAAACGAAATTAATATAATTCACTTGAAGTACAGGGAGTCTAGACAAGCCTAGCGGCCAGTCGAAACCTCCCCAAGGGTTCAAGCTGCAAGCCTAAGGGTCAGCACTGAAATGTTTTCAAGGGATTTATTTGATTTTAAATAAAGTTGAACTAATTCACCTCTGATTCAGGAGTTTTCCCGACTGTTATTTTTTCAATAATACTCAGGAAAATTCTCCAATCATAAAAATTTGATCAACCTGAAATAATTAATAGAGAATGCAAGGAGAATAGACAAGCCTAACGGCCAGTCGAATTCTCCCCTAAGATTCAGGTTCAAAGCCTGTAGCAAGCATAAATGGCTGTCCACTTACTTTTCCACGAAGTAAAGGAAGGAGTCCAACCCACAGGGGAAACAATTAACATCCCCGTGAACATACGCTTTGTAGATCTCCTATTTCCGAGAGAGGAAGATATTTTCACGGAGATCGAGAGCCCCTTTGAATTCGATTGCTTGTTTAACACTTTATTGAATAACGCCCAACAATAGTTGGATCGCAAGAAATCGCAGAGTGAAGAATTAGAATCAAAAGCGAGCTCCTCCACTTTCTTCCCCGATGATGAAGTAAAAGTGATTGCCGAGATCCCAATAATCCAATGATAACGGAATAGAAATCGAGGAAGAAATCTGTAGAGAAATTGCTCAAAGAGAAATAAACGATTACTCGAAATTTTTTCATTTTCGTCGGGTTCTCTAAGGAATAGAAGTTTTGATACAATCGAATTCGTGCGATCTCTCTGGACTTTCGGATAGGGATATGAGAGAGAGAGAAAGTAACAAGAGATTGCGAATTTCAGGACGTATAACCTTAGTTCTGTTTAAAATGTACCCACCAAAGGTTTGGAAAGCGAAAGTTGCGCAGCGACCTTACTAATGTGCATGACGCACCCAGCGAGTGTTTATGAACGTCTTGCATACAAAAGGTCACACTAGGAGCTTTCCAAAGTTATCCTCTATGTATTGCGGTCAAATTGTGCTTTTCTTTTCAGGAACCTTCGGATTCGGAATAACGTACTTTTGGACCCTCTTTTTGATCCAAGTCACTTACAATCGGTAGGAGGTAAGGTCCAATGGGTCACTAATTAAATGATAACTGCAGGCTCGCCTTCATACTCCCTATACTGTCTTAAACATTTAAATCCTTGCCTACAGAGAGTCATTTTCAAGAAGTACGACAAGGAAAGGCAAACTTTTTGATTAAGATTGACTAAAGAGACCCCCCCCCCTCACCGACTACTTTACGTGAACCAAGTTCGAGACTAGAAGATAACAATGCCGAACGGTGACTCCAGTCCGAACGCAGGCTCAAATTGAAACAACCCCCTTCTCAGCGGCATAACCCCCAATATATCGAGGCAAAATACCGGAGATCTAACAATGGACATGAGTACGGCAGTGGCATCGGCACTAGAGGGGACGACCCTGCAGCAATGCACCTTCCATATCCCTACTTTTGACGGCAAAAATCGTCCTCTAAAGGACTTTATTCAGGATGTGGCAAACGGCGCAGTTTACGTGACCGAAACCTCCGAATCGTCCTTTGTAAAAATAGTCCTTAGCAAGCTGAAAGGGATTGCTAGAGAAAGCGTTTGGGACAAAACTTTCAATAAAATCCAAGACTTGACTAAACACTTAAAGAAACGATTCGCACCAACGAAGAAGTACCAATGGTACTTCGAATCGATAGCGAATCTGCGAATGAAGCAAATAGAAAGCGTTAGCGACTACTATGATCGCACCTTAGGATTACTTAGCGGAGCCAAGCATTCTTTAGACGAGAAATACACTTCGCCAACGGACGATACAACAATGATGATGGAACCGGTAACCGACTGCGCCTTAGACGCCTACATTCGAGGACTACCAGATGAAATGGCTACGTTCGTAGATACCCGCAACGCCACAGAGTTGCGTGAGCTCTACGAGTACGCGCTATATGTTGAGGAGAGGCAACGATATGCCGAGCAAGCGAAGGCAAACTCGGTCTCCACATACCATTTATCGCGACATAAAGAAACAAGTCCAGAGCGTTCAAGATCACCTAGTCCCTACTCAAGACAAATGAATGGGAATCAAAAGCAAAGGCGAATAGAGAAAAGGAATAGTGCGATAAACGTCCCGCACGGTAGTCCAACTCTACCAACACAATATCCCTTTTAAACCTCGACGCAACCAGCCCACAGCCCTCCATATCCACCTGCTTACCCGTTTCAAAATCCATTCCCTCCAGGCTACGGTTATCCCTATCCACTACCATATCCTCCCCATCAAGCGTATCCTCATGATATCACTAAAGGACCAGCAGGTATTAACGGACAGCCTCCAAACGCTTCGAAATTATCTAGACCCATCTCACCGAAGCCTTCTTTAAACTACATTGAGACCCACCGTATAGACGCAACAGCGAGTCCGAGTCCCAGAGAGCGGGTCCTCAGAGCTGGTAGAGAAAAGGAAGACTCACCAGTTGCCGGACGAACTTCTCCAGAACTAAGATACTCGGCAACACATTTTCTAGTAGATCCAGGGTCTGATGTCAACCTAATAAAACTTAGAGCTTTACATGATATGCTAATCGTAGAAGATGATCCTATTAGAATTTTCGGTGTCACGACTAATTTAGTCGAAACACTTGGCACGGTGCAACTTACCATACTCGGTAGGCCAGTTGAGTACCACGTCGTAGAAGACACCTTTCCCATATCGGCTGACGGCATTATAGGTCGCCCATACCTGAGGGAGGAACAAGCGCAAGTATCGTTTCGACACAACACCCTTGTTGTGATATCCGACCCCATAAAACCCATACCATTAGTTGAACTTGAGTCTATAGAAGCTAAAAGAGACCGAAGAAAGGATATCAAACTCTTCAATCGAATTCTAAAAATCAGAGCGCGGACAAAACAACCAGTCGAAATACCGTTGATCAATCAAGACCTACCGGAAGGATACCTCCCCAGAGTCAATATACCGATGGGTATATATATAGGTGAAGGAGTAGTGAAGAACATTAATGACACTTGCTATGCTTACGCCTATAATACCACTGAAAAAGAAATAGTCCCTTTTGAATACTCAAATAAGTCTCAAATAAGTCTCGTAGTGAACGTGTTGCTGAAGTCCTGCGCACAACCCATCTTAACGATGAGGAGAGAGAACTCGTGAAAGGTTGGGTAAATGACTTCGCGGATGTCTTCCACATTCCCGGATATATCACGAACAAAATTCAATATTGAATTCCGAATGTGGATGATGCAGTGATATCGAGGAAACCATATCGCCACCCCCAAGACGCGCTCGAACAAATTGACCTTTAAATTGACAAGCAACTGCAAAGGGGTGTTATCTGCCCTTCACAATCACCTTACAATGCGCCACTGATGATAGTTCCCAAAAAGATGGACGCCTCGGGGATGAGGAAATATCGGGTTCTTATAGATTACAGAGTTCTTAACAAAAAGGTAATCGGCGACGCCTATTTTTTACTTAATATTACCAAAATAATAGACCAACTAGTGCAAGCGCACTACTTAACAGTATTCGATATGGTGAGTGGATATCATTAAATCGAAACTCACCCAGACGATAGGGCGAAAAGTGCATTCTCCACTCGAAGAGGACATTTCGAATACCTACGAATGCCCATGGATATAAAAAACGCTCCTGCAACCTTCAGCCCTTTATGGACAACGTCCTAAAGGGGATGCTCGGTTCGGAAGCCTTTGTGTACCTAGATGATATCGTAATCTATTCGGAAACTCTAGAGGAACACGACAAAAAGGTTCGGAGGCTTTTTAAACGACTAAAGGAAGTAAATCTTAAATTGCATCCAGACAAGTACGATTTCCTTAGCACTGAAATTGCATATTTAGGACACATCATAAGCAGCGATGGAGTGAGACCTAACCCTGAAGAAATTGCGTCTATAAGGAATTATCCTAGGCCCAGGACCGCGAAGGCGATCAGGCAATTCCTAGGGCTATCAGGATATTATCGGAGATTTATTCAAGACTACGCAAAATTAGCAAAACCCTTAGCGGACTTGCTAAAGAAAGACGCCAAGTTCATATGGGGATCCGAACAAAGGCGAAGCTTCTGCAAGCTACGCACTTACCTCTGCCGCAAACCTATTTTACAGTACCCCGATTTTAACAAAGCCTTTAAACTGACGACCGACACTTTCGAATATGCAGTAGGAGCAGTTTTGACCCAAAAAAAAGATTCCATGGATGTGCCTATCGCATATTACTCAAAAATAATGGGCCTCACTGAGCAGCGTTACTTCAAGTCGAAAAAAGAGTGCCTGGCCGTATTATACGGTGTGACGAATTTCCGACCATATTTATATAGACGCGCATTCATTCTGGCATGCGACCATGAACCCATCCATTGGATGGCATTTATTGATAACCCCGGTCCAAGGCTGCTTCGTTGGCGCCAAAGACTAAAGGATTACCAGTATACTTTCGAGTCTATGAAAGGAAAATTTCACAGGGGAGTAGAGGCTTTATCTGGAAGCCCTATGGAACTCAACCAGGGAGAAGTGTCAACGGAGACTGACGACTTCACCGATTCTGATGATTGCGCCTTCACGCCACTCAACACCACTAACGCCCCAGAACGAAACGCTCTACGAAATTCGGCCCCTCCGAGTAAACCCAACAAGGTCGATGGAGAAGATGGAGCCCGATCCACGTTAACCGACGTGACTACCTACAGGGTGATATACGCCTTCAGCGCAAATTACCAAAAACCGAAAGCGAGATACCGTTTTGGTTTGAGAATCCCTGCAGCAAGCTGAGCCCCACGGCTCAAATAGCCGCCGGATACTGTACCGATGTTGTGTCTCACCGATCGGTTCATGACGACCTTGCTTACTCATAAGCCTCAGGAAACTTAAAAATCGGATCGGCACAACACTCGATGAGTCAAAGCACTAAAATTTCCCGAGTAACCCTACCATTTGCCATCAAGTGAAAGTGGCAAACGACGGCGTTTTCTTTTTCTTTTTCTTTTTCTCTCTTCCTCTCCTCCTCTCGCTCTTTAATCCGACGATTTAAAACGAACGCTCAGGGCTGTTGCGAAAAGACAAAGTAATTCCGTCCTATTTGTTTTCATTGAGAAATAAGCTGGCTAGATTATTCCGAAATGAAGAACAGCAGGATTTTTAGGGAGAGAATAGAGTTGGTACCCAATAACGCCGAGCATGGTTACGCATATTTGATAATAATAATTATCTTAAGATTAGGCTATTTTAAATTTTAGTTGAAATAGTTAGATAGATAGCCGGATATATCTAAATATCTTGTATCGTAGCCCTAAATTCTTTTTCTACTTTACCGATCACACTATAAGTTGTCATGTAGTCCCAGAATTTAGTTTAAATTAATTTATGTTCCTCTCAGAGTATATTGAGTCTATGTTGAGATATCCTATTAGGCTGATACGACATATATTATATATGAGATTATAGATTATAACTTGATACACATGTACGTTTGTCCGTATTTTACGATTCTTTTTAATAGCCCTAGATAGCTACCAGCAAATGTAACGCTAGGAATCGAAGAGACGACGCAAGGCAGGCGGTAAACGCAACGGCCGGGCAAGCAATAATTTGATTGGTTCACCCGCCACGAAATTGTAGGGAGCGGGAAAAACTTCGAACCACGGTCCCTACTCTCTTCTCCGCTCCCGCAGGGTGGGAGAAGTCAAGCCCGTTCGACATAAAAGAGCGCGTTTTTGCCACATAAGGGACTCTCGATCGAGCCTCCGACGGATGAAGAATATAGACCTGCCTTGCCTGCCTGCGATCTGGATTGCTTTACCTGCCTGCCATCTCGACTGCCTTGCCGGCCTGCCATCTAGAACTATATTCTGACAACTCGCCAGAACCGGCCTGCTTCCGGAATTTTCGGCCCTCATCCTAGGGAGAACGAGGCTGAATAAATAACTCATTTTTACCAAGAAAAGTCTGCCCTTTTAAGGGCAATATTATTATCACCTATTATTTTTGTGTCAATTGTTAAACGTAGTACGATCTTGGACCATCCCGGTCCTTGATCAGTAGCCTACTTGCGAGGTACTCAGTTCGTAATGCCCCGTCCAGGGTGTCATTCTTACTGAGCACGGAGCAAGGGAGCTGCACACGGGTCTCGTACCCACAATTGTTGAACGCAGTACGATCTTGGACCATCCCGGTCCTTGATCAGTAGCCTACTTGCGAGGGTCTCAGTTCGTAATGCCCCGTCCAGGGTGTCATGCTTTCTAGGTACTAAGCGAGGAAATTTCACACGGGCTGGGAGCCCACCGTTGAACGATCTACCATCTTGGCACGTTTCTAGTTCCCAGATCAAGAAGCCGTCGAAGGAGATCCGATGCAACGAACGCAGCACGCAAACTAACAGAGAGCATCGCATAGCGCTAAATCCTCGACAGAAGAGTGCCCGCGCCATCGCTCGCCTCGAAGCCAAGCACCGCGAACTCCGCGCGGCGGGATAACGCACTCTTAATACCCGAAGCCGAAACGCCGACTAGCCTTCCTACCTGAGAACTTGGCCTATCCTGGGGGCATTGACAGACACGAAGAAACCATCCGGTTTCGAGAAGAACGAGACTTCGTGGTAAACAAATTTTTAGAGGGAATGCAAACTCCTTCAACTTCGCCAAGAATTTAATTCAACGGCCCCTGTAGGGCCCACCATTCAGTCTAACGAAGGAATACTTGTTATTGGATAACAGTACTTTCTATAATGGCCTTGCCTCTTAAGCAATACTCGACTAAGGACAGCGATAAGAAAGGTAAGAATCCCGAAACAGTTGCTAGAAATCCAGAGAAAACGAGCCACACTACTCGATCTGGACGTCAGCAACCGCTACAGGCATCAAAAGCCACATGCACTGCTACTAAACCGGCAGTGACCCGATCCAGAAGGACACCATCCATTGTGAAACCAACCTCAGTGCAGTAAGAACTATATAGGCAGACTACATTAATGAACGCTAAAATTAAGCTGTCATGTAGACTAAAAATTTAAGGCTAATCCATAGGAGGTCAAGTCTAAAGACTTAAGAGAAATTACGACACATGATCCTCATTTCGGGATGGAGATTTTGAAAGTGCCAAGCACGAATTGCTCTCACCCTCGACGGAACCGTGGATGACCGCCCACGAACTCAAACGTCACCACGTGATTGGGATATCCTCGAATAGAAGTGTTTTAGCCCTGACGCATGATAGGCTGAAAGAAGGGGGAGATCCTGTTTAATGCTAACCTCATGAAGATTTTATCCCCATGAAATTCTTTTAATTCACTGACACAATGATAATTAGGTCTCACCTACCCCAAACCTTCCCATCCCTTGAAAACCACTTCTTATAATCAATATGAGTGGCATCCACCATTTCGAAGCGTCTGGAAAATATTCTTGGATGTCTCATTTCTTCATGAACTGAGAGACTCATGAGTTAACCAGACTCGAAGAACCTCAAACTTGCGACATTTTCTCCTTCAAGCATCATAAGGAAACTAATATCATTCATACGTTCACCAAGATAGTTTACAAATTATGCTCGACCAATCCCCCCCCCCCTCCTTCCCACCATATGAATTCGTCATCTCCGGATCCGAACAGGCTTGCATTTGAGAAATTAAACATACCAGTTGTACCACTCCCGAAAAGGTATGGATCCTGCGTCGGGATAATTATGACTCGTTATAGTCATGTGTAGTATTACCTAAGGGTCAGCGAAAATGAACAGCCTCGGACACTGGTAACAATCGAGGACGGTTGTTCGAAATTCCAGAGCGGACTTGCTACGGTGGACTCTGAGGGGGGTGCGCAATTAAACTATTTATGTCTTACTATCACAGTAGTCACGCGTAATGCATAAGTTGAACCGTGACCGAGGCCGTTGACTTTCCTATGCGAACTCCATATGGCCCGACGAGACGGGGAGAGAGGCAAAGAGCAGTGGACAGAGCTAATTACACCACGCTAATTACACCACGCGCGGGCTGGATAATGGTAACGATCCTCGCCTCCTTTACCGTCTATGAACTCGTGCCACTTCTTGTCACTTATGCTCGCCGGATATTCTCAGCGATCCGCGAGACCACTAAATGTTAATTAACAATGTCAATTTTTAATGAATATTAAAAATTCATGAGAATAAAATCAATCACTTTTGATTAGCTACTCAAATATAAAAATTTCAAATCACATGATGATGATCAAAATTCCAATAATATTGGTAATACTGATAGTAGCTTCATCCATTCCTCCTCAAAATCAATTAGCCAATCAATAGAAGAAAACCAATTTGTTCAGTAACAAATAAGGGGATGAGCCTAATATTTTTATCAAGAACCAAAATTGATTTCGAAATTCATTTAACCACGAAAAGAGTATACCATTTAAACATCCTGAATCAGCCCAATAATCACTGGAATTTTGATTCAAATAATCATTCAGCTCTTTTACTTTAGCGGCCTAGCGACACTGCACGTGCTCGGCAGGAAGTCTTCGTTGCACAAATTTTGGAAACTCAGCAACTGTGGTCACGCGGATCGCATCCGGCCAGGATTGTTCCCAGGCCAAAAATGAAGTCTTTGCTAAAAATTCCACCCAAACTATCAATACCATCGACTACGAGGTGCATCCTACCTGTCTCCTCCAGGCAGTCGTTCATCACTTCTTTCCGATATCGGATTAATTGTCCAAGCGGAAGTTTCGAAATAAAGTCCAACTTGCCCGTCGGCATTGTACCTCGCACAGGACTCGGTACGCGGGTTGTCACTCCAAGAAGTACGTCAATCGGAAAGGCAGTGCGCAACCAAGAGGGTTTTTCCGACGTTAAGATTTTCAAAAACCAAGAGATGGAAATCCATAAATTCGAAACCAGTCAGCTGTGTACAACCAGGATTAAACCAGAGTTAAAGGACTAGAGTGGAGTGACAGCTCGCACATCGTGTCACGCGAGTGAAGAAGTGGAGGACGACGCTCTGCGAAATCAGCACATCAACTGCAGTAAAGTCAGAATTTTTGTGTAAACATTGCTTTCACATCTCGTATGTCTCTCTCTCTCTTTCCCTCATATCTCTTCCCTTTCGGTCAGGCGGCGAATTGAGCGGTGACCTATGGGAAACGTCGTGAAAATTTAGAGAAAATAAGAGTGCTTAGCCTGTCATCTCCCTCGCTACCGTGGAGATAGGCGGTAGTTTTTAAGAAGTAGAAGTTGTGGGCAGTGTCGTTTCAGTTGTGCTACAAATGAAGCTTTTTTATTTTAAACTTGAAAAACGGTGAATAGAATCATTTATTTCAGTTCACACCACCCTAAAACATTTCAGGACTACAAGGGTTAGGGCTCTTAGTCCGGGAGTAGGTCAAATTATCGAACATCACATTAAAAATAAAAATAGGACACTCCTTTCTGGAGTGATTTATTGGTTAGGACCAAGTGAAAGGAAAGGTAAGACCTAACGGGCAACTCAACCCCCGTCATCCATTCACTCATTCGTAACAAGGATTAAATCCAAAGTTGGGTTAAAATATTTCATAATTAGAAGTATGATAAATTTTATTAAGGTGTTTCCTCAGGCTTGCAAATTAGCCCATGCATTGTTCAGCCAAGCTTTGCTCCTAGAATTATGGATTGATTGATTTCATATTTAAACCATTGAATATCAATGTTAAAGCGCTGAAAATAAAAGAGAGCTTTTCTCGAAAAATGGTCTGGTTCTCGTTTTACTGCAATTAATTGAAAATTCATGCATGTTATGCGTCTGGGAAGTAGCAAACCACCATCCTAAGTGTATCTATGGCGCACGGAATAAAGGGTTGGGTCGATTGGCATAAAGTGACAAGTGGTCAAGAATCTTATTGTTTCGGCGACATTTTAAACATCGTAAAAACCCAGGATCGAGCTCAGGACTGAGATTGATTACCTCTCATGCCTCTTTCAAGTTTACTGTTGTTAGATATAAGAGCCGACTGAGAAAAATTAAAACTGATTAACGGAATAAGGAATTTAATTTCAATATTCTGCATTAGGCGCATTAGATAAGGCCGAGAATACTGAGACGCTGCAGATTACACCTGAAGTGTATGCAAAGTGCAGCCTTTTCTTTAACAATTCCTTTTCCAGAATTTTCAACCGAAAACTCTGCAGTCATAGGCATTGAACATTTTTTTCTCTTTATTTCTTGGCTATTTGTTTCAAATACAACTGCTTCTTTGCAATGAATGTGCTGTTGCTCAGGATTGATGCACTTTTTTTGTTTTAAACAAGGTAGTTAAATTTTTAAACAATTAGATTAATTATTATAAACTAAATGGGTGAAGCTGAAAACATGAATTTTCATCAAGACAGTCCTACATTCAACCAAATAATTGAATATTCAACCAAAAAGATGATATCCGAATTTTCTTCTAAACATTTGAATTTTCAACCTGAAATTATAATATTCGAACAAAAAAGTGCATTTTCTACATAGTAGTTAAATTTTCCAATAAGTAGTTTTAGTTTTAAGTAACAATAAATTTTGCATATTTTCAAGACAAAAAGACGAACCTTCACAAAACCGAATTTATTTTAACAAGAGCTCAAGATTTAACCGTATAGTTAAAGTTTCAAATAAAAAGACGAATATACACATCAAAAAAGAAGATTTTTTTAACCAAGAAGGTCTATTTACTGCCACGAAAAAGGAATTTTCAAGAAAACACATGCATTATTAACGAGATAATTGTATTTTAAACTGAAAGTGATAACTTTTCAAAATCCCGAATTTTCAAATAAAATTTGAGTTGAAACAATTAATTTTCAATAAAAAATAAAGCGAGTTTTTAACAAAATAAAAATCTTTAACAAAAGAAATGAAAATTACATTTAAATGATGATTAAATTTAAATGAATTAATTATTTAACTAAAAGTGAAATAAATTAATGCTGAAACCAAATAGTTGAATTTTCTACCCAAAAGATGAATTAATTACCAAAAAGCTTCATTTTCAACCAAATATAAAAATTTTCAACTAAAAACGATAAATTGTTCATCAATAGGTGTAATACAGGGCTCTCGGAAGGTAGATCCTGTATCTACCAGCGATCAGCGATTTCAGGCTAATAGGTCGGATCTACTCAATTTTTACCCAGAACTGTCAAAACTGTTTTCAACTTCACCTCCTCCCTATCGTAATTGTCTTATGTCACAATTACATAGATTTTGGATAAAAAGTTTAAATTTTGAAATCTTGTCTTAAACCAGGGTTCTCCACAGAATCCACAGGTGCAGCGCAACCCAGGATCGATCTGCTTTTTGCAACATCTACCAAATTCTTGTCGACGGAAAACACAGAGGAAATGTATGACTATGATGAAAAAATACTCATAATAATAAAAATAAGTGGTCAAACAGAAATTGAAGGCGATCAAAACTTAAGAGTTTTTTTGTCAAATTAAGAATCTGTAAATTACATTATTTCAGAATAAAATTTAGAAAATAGAAAAAATTAGAATTGTAATTGCATTAGCGCTTTCAAATAAAAATAACTTCATGCGATACTACTTTCAACTGCACCGACTATCGCAACCGAAGGGAATAAATTGTTTGCATCGGTATAAAAAGATTATAAAAATTGTAATTTATTTATTTGTCGTATATTTGTTAGATATAATAATTTACTCAATTATTGAAGTCCATTTAACATTTTTTAATACTTCTATTATTGTAAAATTTGTCATTATGGATTTTAAAATTGATTATGTTTTTAATATGAGGTAATAGAAACGCGAGGACGCGCGACTTTTTCGTACTTTGTAATATTTTACATTACTTTATTTTGATATAGTTTTGTATCTATTCATAACAATTATTTATAAACAAAACTCTTGTTAAAATAAATTCGGTTTTCTGAAGATTCGTCTTTTTGGCTTGAAAATATATAAAATATATTGTTATTTAAAAGTAAAAACACTTTTTGAAAAATTTAACTACTTGGTAGAAAAATCAATTTTTTGTTAGAATGTTATGATTTCAGGTTGAAAATTCAAACGTTTTGAAGAAAATTCGGATTTTTGGCTTCATAGTTTTAGCAATTTTGTTGAAAAAGTATATATTTTGTAGCAATTTCATATTTTTTATTTTCACCAAAATTAATCTTCTTTAAAAAAAACTTAACTATTCCATTTTTGGTTGACCATGTATCTTTTTTCAGTATAGAAAATCACACTATTTATTTGAAAATTTGTCTTTTTATTGGTAATAAAAAAATCTTCTTCGTTAACATATCATCTTTTTGGTTGAATATTCAATTATTTGGTTGAATGCAGGACTGTCTTGTTGAAAATTAATGTTTTCAGCTTCACCCATTTAGTTGATAATAATTAATCTTATTATTTAAAAATTTAACTACCTTATTTAGAACAAAAAAGTGCAGCAATCCTGAGCAACAACACATTCATTGCAAAGGAAGCAGTTGTATTTGAAACAAATAGCCAAGAAACAAAGAGAGAAAAATGATCAATGCCTATGTTTGCAGAGTTTTCAGTTGAAAATTCTGGAAAAGGAATTTCTAAATAAAAGGCTGCGCATTGCATACACTTCAGGTATAATCTGCAGCATCTCAGTATTCTCTGCAGTGTTGCCAGATGAGATTTTCCAATTCCTCCTAGATGCACTAGAATTTCCCCCTAAAAACTCCTATGTCATTTGAAATACTCCTAAATATACTCCTAAATTTTTTAAAACATATTATATGTAAATATATAGAATTTTATTATTATATAAAAGATAGTTTGGGTATATAAATAGTAATACTGTATTAATAAACATACTTTTTGAATATATTTGTATATACTAACAGAAGAGGCGCGAAATTTAAAAGGTGCAGCACTAATCATTACTTGTATCTTAAGCGAGATACAGAAGTGCAGATCAAACTATTAAATATTATTAACTATTAATAGCTATTACTATTAAATTTAGCGCAATTATTTTCTGGTAGCAGATATCGTACTCGTAAGATAGAGTCTGCTGTCTTAAAAGACATTCTGTTCCTTAATTGTATTTTATTATATTGAAAATGGAAAATGCTCTTTTCTCTAAAGCATTTGAAAACGGCAAACTAAGGAGCGATAAAGCGAGTTCAGAAATATGCTTGAAGCGTAGTTCACCCCCTGTATTTTTTTCTTCGCTAACTTTCATCCAGTATTCATCGGAAGTTCTGGCATCAATTTCAAGGCGATGAAGAAGTTTCCATTCATTACGTACAGCATCAACGTTATTACATAAATTCGTAAACGTTTCAACAATCTCCGCAATATCCTCTTTATGTTGACGCGACGCAATTTCAGGACTGAAGAGACTCATTTTGTGGAGAATTTTAACATTGTTCGGTATTCTGGCTTGTAGTTCTTCGTAAAGTTTAATGAAAAATCCTCGGCATCTTTCTTTTATTAGTAAATGCGACTCAGGTGCACAGTTGTCAGTTTCCTGATTGAAAACATATCCAAAATTAATGCATTGTGTGGTCATGAGAAAATTTTTGAAAGGAAACGTAGCTAAGTCCTCTTTCTTTAAACAGCATTTTCCAGCTGAGTTTGTACCACAACAGATTTTAGAGTACTGTACAGAAGGTTATTTAAGTCCTGCAAAGTTTCAATGGTTCAGCTGTCTGTGACTGAAATAGCTTGTTCACAGATATCACGTTTTTAAAAGCATATCGCAGAAATATTAAATATAATTTGTTTTCCGGGCTGTTGTACATGTTGTATAATTCTTCAGCTTTATAGCCTGCATCGCCTCTTTCAGATCTTGATAGACTGAAATGTAATTTCAGTGCATTCCACTGCTCAAGGATTGTTTCTATAGCGTCAAGTCTAGCCAACCAACGAGATCCCGAAAGTTTGGCAACTTTTGTAGGGTCATTCCCATCTGCAATAATTTTGTGCACTGAATTGTAATTAATGTTTCTCTTAGTGCTTCTTGAGAACCACGAGTAGGTTTCTTCAACCATCGTGTCTGAAAATCTTGGCAGAACATCGCAAGCATTTTCAGCACATTTGTGCAAAGAATGGGGTAGGAATTTTATTACAATGAAGTGTGGGTTACTTCCTGTCAGTCTCGAAGAAAGAGAGTTATGAGCGCCGACCAAAGCGTTTGCTCCGTCAAAACGGATGCCTAACAGTTTATCTAATTTCAGGTCATCATATTCTAGTTGCTTTTTTATAGCATTCGTCATAGCTTCCGCAGTACCTGACTCTATTTCTACTTACCTGTAAAACGCAGTTCTTACTTGACGATGTTTTTTGCTAAAATAGCGTATCATGAAACCCAATCCTTTCTTTGTATCTACTGCTGTTATTTCGTCTAGAATTAAAGAGTACCAAGAATTTCCAATATCTTCCAATAACTCCTCGAATAAACACGGCGATATAACATTAACTTTAAGTCCAGTGCATTTTTTACGATGCAGTTTAACTTTAGGAAGAACTTTTGAATCCTTCTCTAAGTCAGTGATCAGTTCTCCCAGGTGGTCCACAGCTTGCACTGAACAATGTTCAGATACAAAGGCAGCAATTTT